>JAZHYW010018695.1:0-17873 GCA_037355805.1 Ixodes ricinus
TGACAATATTTACAAGCGAAAAGTCAACTGCAAAACTAGTCAGGTGAAAAGCTGTTGACATTTTATATACTCTGATGACATTTTGGAACAGCCTTTCAACAGAAAGGCACCACAATTTTCTTTAAGGGACCATATGTCCAGGAAGACGCAACTGGCAGCGAAAGTCCGCACCGAGGCAGAAAAAGAAGTTCCCTGTTTGGCGGACGCATGTTGCCGGTACAAGATATGGTAGTGCACTTGACCTAACGTGTTCCGCATTTCAAACCAAGGGGTTTTAAATACCAGTGGGCGCTTTGCGAAAATGTGCAAAACTGTAAACAAATCTGCAGCGGTAGAGCCAGTTGTTGAGGATATTGAATTGTTCCGGGTCTATTCTACGCCAAAGGCGAATGCTTACTCTAGAACGTAAGAATTCATGGCAAACAGGTCAATCTGCAAGTAAATACAGGATCTGCTCTTTCGATTATCAAGGAAAACGAATTTAACAAAAAGTTTGAAAATAAGCATTGTGAGAAAAACAGACGTAAGTTTGGGTAAAGCCTACAATGGAAGCTTAATTTTTGGTGAAAGTACGCGTTCACGTTTGAGTAACGTACGAAGAAAATGCACTAGATATAGCTGTTGATCACAGCAGAACGCGAAAGGCATAGGCCGCGAAGAGACCGAGAGGTCAGGAGCAAAGGCGGAAGGGTGAGGGGGAGGGATCTGTTTATATTCGCGCGTTCCACAGTGTGCAATTTCTTATTGATATCAAAGGTTTGGTGGCGTCTTACAAGTGCTGTGTATGTTGTGAGTCCATGTGCAGAAGCTGCACAGTGTTTGCTGGTGTTCATTTAGAACTCAAATGGGGACGGCAAGCTCGCACTTATTTCTGGTTCCGTGCGAAGTGGATGACTAGAATTGTATCATTTGTTTCTAAGACTAATTTTTGTCTAGGTTTATGTTTCAGTGTGACTAAAATTACTTATTTTTATGTATTGTGAATTCAAGTTCGCCAGCAACGTTTCCTGCCTGAATCTGTCGTGTCATCGGGCGTTGTAATGAGTACGGGTTTTTGGTGTATAGGCGGAGAGGCGTTTCTGTTATTGTTACGTATGTTAGCATTTAAATTTTCTTTCAAGACGGTCTACGGTGTCACGGAAAAAAATGGTGTAAACATTTACTCGAGGTATTGTTGACTATACCCCTGTATCGCTCGTTGTATGGCGAACGCAGTGGACTAGATGTGCCCAAGAGAGCAAAAAAATGCCGGTAAAGCTGAATGTTAAAACTGTTTTCTTTCACTTACACTCCGAGTGAGTCCTTCCAGTAAAAATCTGGCTGAAGACACAGGGTTTATTTGTCCCCTGGTCCACAAACTGTTTATTATGTTAAAGAGCATAAACAGCAGTATATGTGCTTATTGAATGTTGAGACACTGTGTTTCATAAAATCTTCTAGGGCACCCTCAGTAACAATTTTCCAGTCAACCCTCGCTGTATTCGGTATCTGCCTGTAGAAAATGAAAATCAAGCGCCTTATGACATGATTATTTTATTGAGCCTGCAGTATATGGAAGACAAGAATGAGTATACTGGACACGGATGTGAATGTTCGCAATGTGCATGCATTTTTGATTGAAAGCATTGTGTATGTAAGAGAGGTTCACCGCGCCTCGGCCGCACCTCCGGATTGGTTACCGCTGTCAGATAATTTCGGCAATTTAAAAAAACACAATTTTAGCGAGCCACGGCTACCTTTTTGTGGCTCACATGTTTTAACTCTCTCTTTTGTTCCTCTTGTATGAATGTGTATAAGCAGACAAAAACTAAAAATTTGCGTGGCCTAGTAGCTGTGCGTGCTCTGGGGTCGTACGTTCGATCTCCCCTCCACCCGAAATGTTTTGAACATTTTTAGGTAACCTAATTACTTATCAATTAATCAGAATATTTCAGTCCAACCAACGCCGTCTTTTCTGCACAATGGGCTCCTTAAAGTTATTACTGTCATATACGTTCGCAAGTTTGGACAATTTTTATCCCATACCTATATTATATTTCACTGAAGTCAAGATGCAGCCGACGCTACAAGCAATAGCACCATCCAAGCAGCTGAGAACAAAACGCACGATTGGCAATTCTGAACGTTTTCTCTGTGCGTCATCACAGGCTAATCAAATAGAGGGCGAGAGAGCGTGTGACCTCGCGCCTTTAATTTAGGCTAGTATGTATTTATATAAAGACTTCCAGGCTTCAGTTTTGTAAAGTGTTCTGGCTTATGCAAATAGGCGCCATAAACCGAGTGCGCGATAATAAAAATTTGATACACTTTTGGGCTCTATTATTTGCTTTTCAACGTATCACGAAAAAGTTGAAGGCCACTAAAGTATATAATACCCGTACTGAGTAGCAGTTTACTAAGGTTCTAAAACTAGCGTCCCAAATATAAAGAAATTACTTGGGACCATTTCTGGGTTTAACTTTGGGTTCATTTTCTCGGGATCATTTTATCCACGGCCATTTCATCCGGGACCATTTTGCACGACACGCTATCCCCCCTCAGGACCACTGACGATGTTCTCTACCAGCTTATTTGTCAAGAATATTTTCCCATCGTGACCTCAAAAGGACGCTCCAATGCTTTTCGAGCGTTTTCTCTCCTTGAGTTATTTACGCCCCTTTTAGTTTGGGCGACATAAAGAAATGGTATGAACCGAACAATATCAATGTATCATATTTAATTCGCCCAGGGAAACAAACGCTGACTGCATGGTGGCGCTAATCAGTGTTGAACGCGTGCGGCTCGTGACGTCATAGACCACACATTTTCTGATTGCCGAGAGACTTGACAACATTTTTGAAAGGTAAATAAAGCATATCATTTTGTAAACCTTCGTTATTCTGTCAAAAGGACATTTTTATTGAGCGATTGAAGCTGGATAGTAAGGATAAAAAGTTTCATAGGTTCAGGAAATAGCAAACAAGAAAACAACGCTTCTTCGACGTTCCTGCCTCCCAGCGGCGTAACATCGTGCACAGGCGCACCAGCGCATTTACGCTAGCGGACGACAAGTCAAACGCACGGGCAGCGCGTATTGTATGCTCTGTTGTACGCTCTCGGGCAGCCTAATGCAGTTAGGACAAATAAGTGAACTTTTGTTTGCTGTTGTTGGTGTACCGAACCGCGCAGTGTATAACCGAAGTGCGGCCTCGGTAAATTACCCGGACATGTAGGCGTTTACCGTGATAGTGTGGAATGGTGACAGCCTACTTTAAACCTCGATCGGCTCCTTTAAGGCGCCTAATAAGTAATTACGCTCGTTCGCACAAGAGGTGTTTCGTTCATGCCATGCCTTCCAAGGATCAAGCCGGTACTAACTGAAAGCACTTCGGATGCTCGCCGACTCGAAGCGACTGCGACCCCGACCGTGTCGACTCCGACCATTTCAGCGAGCAGTTCTTCACGTCGTGGCCTGTCTTAAAGTATGGGGTTCACGAAAGGCGAAGACGACTCAATGAAGATTCGGTTCCGACTCTTCACCCTGTGTCACACGAGCACAGGCTGGGTTCATCCCCATATATTGACAACCAGCTGTTTTCGTGTTGTAATCCAGGGCCCGTTTGCTCGAAGCGGCTAACCGCGGTTAAAGTTAGCCGCAGTACCTAGGAGAGGATTTTAAAATCACGTGACTGGCTCAGTAGGGATGCGGGGAAACATGGCGGTGCCCCGGTGAGTGACCGCGCCGCTCGCTTTGGAAGTAATATGTCGTTGTAGCTGCAATATCGAGCGCGTTAGTCAACAACGAATGGTGCAGAAGGCTTTCGCTTTGCATTTCCTCACTTAAATCTCAAAGCATGGGCAATGACATCGCCGCATTTTTAGTTAGTCTTTCGATTCTGGCCATTCCTAAGCCTAAATGAACGCGATAATTGTCGGCATGGCAACGTCTTTGGAAACTGGATTGCCTTGACCCAATCGGCCGGGTATTGATAGCACACAAAACCAGACAGCGTCCCACTACACCTTTTACTATATTACCAGAGCATCGAGGAGAACGCTAGAAGTGTAATTCTACGGTCCACGCGCACTGGCCTTCCTCTTATAAAAGATTCGAAGTAAATAATCATAATAGGGCTTTGACGAACGCGCGTGCAAGGCAAAATTTGTTTTAGACTTTTTGCTTTAGAACAATTACTACTGCAGACGCCAGCACGTGCAACGCGTGTAACTATACTCCGTTTCATACTTAGCGTGCAACGCTGTCAAGGCTACTGGCGCGAGCGCGTGGCTTCATCTGTGGTTTTGTTTGAGCGAGAACGCGTGCAACTGATCACCGAGATCAAGCCCCATGCTCGCGCCAAAAGCTTTGACAGCGTTGCACACTAAGTATGAAACAGAGTATACACTCGCAGCATGCACCTCGGCGCTTGGGAAACTTAGAAAAAGGACTAGTGGGACGCTGTCTGCTTTTTTGTGCTATCAATACCCGGCCGATTGAGTCAAGGCAATCCACTTTCCAAAGACGTTGCCATGCCGACAATTATCGCGTTCATTTAGGCTTAGGATTGGCCAGAATCGAAAGACTATCTAAAAAATGCGGCGAGGTCATTGCCTATGCTTTGAGATTTAAGTGAGGAAATGCAAAGCGAAAGCCTCCTGCATCATTCGTTGCTGACTAACGCGCTCGATATTGCTGCTACAACGACATATTAGTTCCAAAGCGAGCGGCGCTCACTCACCGGGACACCGCCATGTTTCCCCGCATCCCTACCGAGCCAGTCACGTGATTTAAAATCCCTTTCCTAGGTACTGCGGCTAACTTTAGGCCAAAGCGGTTAGGCACTCAGAGCAAACGGGCCCGGCTGTGGCATGCATGGTGGCATTTCCCCCCCCCCCCCCTTGCGCATCGCTTGAATCCAGTCCAGCTTTTCAACGCGTGGAGAACCCCCGAAGGCAGCTCTGATCGCGGTGGCTCATAGAGCTCCCGCAGCACTATCCGAAGTGTCCACGGTTCAAAGGCTCGCCTGATAATGAAGAAAAACGCACGCGCATCGAAAATAAGAGAATCGATTGTAGCGCTGATGATGCCAACGGAATCACTCCCGCATAGGGTGCCTTCATGTGCGCTTAAGCGAGCTTAGGTGGAATCATCCGGCCATTTTGTCCCACACTTTTATATTTTATTTTTTGTTCAGAAGCACGTGAAAAGAGCGTGGTCGCCTGCACGCGTCTGTGGCGCTGACTGTGCGCTATGCGGCGACATTTCGTTTTCGTCGATTTCTTTGTATTCTCCCCGTGAGCGCGTGCTGTCGGCATCAGGTACTACAAAGGGTGGCATCACCTAAACAGAAGGACATTGAGGCACCCTACTCCCGCATATCTTTTGTTGAAGTTTATTTTCAGAACGTTTTCATTTTCTATTCACAATTCTCGTCTAATCAGTACTGCAGCTGGTATGCAACGATAATCTCCAGAACCAAGGAAGAGACGTGTAAAAAATAACAATTATGTGTTACTCGCCACCTTTTACATTTATGTATCACAGACCAGTATCGAGGATGCCTCATCAAAAGGCTCAAACATTTTAATAAGTTTTCAATTAGCGAATGTTTGATTAGACAAGGCAACGGATGGCAGTCAGCAGCTTTCGTGTTTGGCTTCTTCGCCACCTAGCGAGATTGAGACAGCTTCCGTGTGTTACTGCATGGCCATATTTCATCATATTTCACCAGTGATACAAATTGTCACTTTTTTTCTCAGCGTGATTCAGAGACACGGACAGTACTTGAAGCAGCACACTGCGGAGACCACAATTTAGAACACACTATTTTAAGTTTAAGGCCGAAGTCAATACCATTACACCATATGCCAGGCCTGAACTTCCGCGACATCGAGATTTATCCTTCGCAGGTGTTGTCTGAAGAGCATCTCGCAGCCAGCATCACCGAAGTCATGCCTACACTGCTCTGGCCTCTCTGACTTAACCACGTAACACCTGCCTTGCAGAAAGCCTCGACGAAATCATGGGACGGCCGCGCACGCCGGGACTTGCATGGTGTTCATCCACTGTTTCACGTGCGGAGGGTGTCAAAGCCTTCTCCACGTCCGCCACCCGGATCCGTCGTTGCCGTTGTAAATATCTAGCCTTGTCCCATTTAGATGCCTGCCTACTACGTACTCGCGCAGCAGGGTCAAGCCCTCCAGCATTCCTAGGTACTTCTGAATCCCATCTGAGCCGGGGGTGGAGACTCGCGTTTTCTTCGACGATCCAGTCAATGCGTGGAAAGGATTATGTGTTCGACTGACTTGCACAGCACCCACGGTAACTAAATGGGCCGAATATTGCATGCGCAGTCATGATTTTTCCCAGTTTAAGAATCGCAGCACATAGACAATTCGCACACGTTTGGGACGTGTACCTTGGCAAGCGCCTAATCACAGCTCCTGGAGCTTTTTCTTTCCACCTTAGTTGAGATTCTTGAGCATCTAGCTGTAGATCCGGTCTTGGATGGGCAGTACTCCGCTCATTGCCCCTTTCGATGGCGGCTTTCATCTTCCAGGCAGTGTAATCCCGACCTCGTAGTCGGCCGGCCGTACTCTTCACTTTTTCCGGTTCGAGCTTGCACACTTTGGTGTCGCGCCGGGTTCCCGGTTAGAGAAACCAAGACGCCCCCGAGTTCTTCGATCGCTTGCTGCGCATTCTCGCCGCTCATTGCCAGGTTGGGAGCCGTGATGCCGTTTTCGTGTTTCTCCAGCATGGGGTTGCACAATGACCACGTGCGTGTGAGGGATGTATGCTCGTTAAAGCTCTTGCACGTTTGCAGCCAGCTGGTTCAGTCAATTTGTTTGCATACCCCTGGGCATCTTTGGCCAACTTGTTTGCCTTTCAGATGTCCCGCTTGCGTCGGTACTTGCGATGCATCTTAAGACAGTTGGTTCTCTCAATGCCTCAGCGATGAAGCCAGTTTTCTGGGCGTCGGCGCATCCTCGTTCACCTGATTCTTGGCCGTAACCTCGGCAACCGTCTTCTTTATCGCTTCCGTTAAGTTGTGCATGGCATCGATCTGCACAGCCGCGTCGCAATGTGCCATGTACTTCTCCAAATCGTCCCATAACGCCGTCATAGGCTTCTTGGTTCTTGCGGTTCGAGATGCCCTTGTCTCGTAGCTCTATTTCAACGAGTTGATGGTAACATCCCCAAGTATCCTGAAGTGCCTCCAGTTCACCCTTTTTGCGTTTCTCCACGTCAAATTGGTGGTGTCTTGCTTTTTCGGGTTCGTAACAGCCCTCCGTCTCTACTTCCGGCTCGCTGAGCAACCGTAGTCCGGCCGCCGCCATCCTCTGCTGTAGTTCTCGGCCCCTCCGGTTAGTCTTCGATTAGCCCGTCGATGCTTTCGGCGTTAAAGACTCGGCCCGCCAAGATTCGATGTACCCTACCTGCGAGTCAGGTGCTCGATCCATCCGTGATCGGCATTGCTATCTGCCCTGTCGACGTCTCGTTCGCTTAGTCGATAGTGGGTCGGACTACCAGGAGGGCCGGACGTGCCGCCGTTGGTTCTGGAGCACCAGGCACCACATCCTAGGTCGTCGCTTGCATCACTGAGCGGTGTCTGCTTGAACTTCTCAGGGAGATCACCTCGCACGAGAATCGCCACTCAGCGCGTGCGTCAGCCGCACCTCGCCTTGTCTCGTGTGCGTGATGCTCGGCTGGAAGTATTATCTGTACCCTCTCAGATGGTAGATCGATTCTCGCACATCTTCTGTCGTACTATGGCGTCCGTGAAGTTCAGTCGAGCGGTGCGCAGTTTTCAGCTCGGCTTTCTGCCCCCGATTCCCCTACAATAAACTTGTTTCAAACTCGAAGCACCTCATCACGGGCAAAATGCCACGCTGCACCTTGTGGGAATCAGTTGGCTTTTAGAATTTCGGTTACGATCGTTGCACGTTTGCACTAGCCCTGTCGCGCTGTCATGATCGTCGTCTCTCTCGGCCTCCAGGTACCTTTTTATGCGATCTACGATCGATTATGTATGCATACTAAACATCGCAGGCTGGTTGCACAGCATTGCTTGTTTTTTTGTTTTTTTTTTCTGTGGGTCGCTGATCCGCTGCTTATTCCGGACAACTGAAAATATACGGCCTACGTTAAACTGGATGTGGAATCTACGATCCGCACAACTTTCTAAAATGCCAGCCTCGTCGGCTGCGTTTCAGAACACCGGCTTACGTGCAGGCTCAAATCCCGGCCGACACGGTCTGTGCAGGTGGTCGAAATTAATCCCGAGTTCTCCGCTGACGTGCGTTTGATATAGCATAGAGCCTCGACGTAAGCCTTATATTTTGATCACTTGCCGTTCGCATTTAACTACGCAAAATACCTCCAGTGTTGCCCACGGGGTATTGCGATAAGGGACTTCTAAGGACTTGATTTGGGTAGTGCAAACTTGAGCGTCTCAAAATATCATGCATGTAGAAGCGTTCCTGCTCTGGTGCGGAAGGCGAGATCACAAGCAGCATACAAAAACAAATTAGAACGTTGTCGAAGCACAGGTCAAAGTTCAGGCGCTAAAAGCATGAGCCAAGAAACGTCGCGTTTGACAAGTTTCCAACGTAAAATGAAAAAGAAAAAAGAGTTGCGACGTTAGATGTTTAGACGCCACAACGCAGAGACAAGAAACGCGTACGCTAGCGGTAGTGGCATGAATCTGGCACTTTCACTTTTCTGCGGCGTTGAATCAAGCCGATTTCGGACGTTCAAAGATTTTTTTAAAGTTATTCAGCATCACACCAACGAAAATGCTCGGCCAAAGTTCTCATAACTAGTGCGAGGCCCATCAGGTGAGCTTGTACTACTCGTAAATGAGGCGGCACAGTTCGTTCCATTCTTCAGCGCAGGAGAGCTCTGCAAAATAGAACCGTAGAGGTTCAGGTAACGCTTGTAGAGAAAACGGCGTGTTAATGCGTCAATACATTTTAAGAACGAAAATGGAAAAAGGACGTACAGAATAACTTCCGTACGTGTATTTTCTGTCCGTACTTCACTGTTTTCATTTGACAAAAGGTTAGCGGTGCAACGTACACCATCATATCAATCAAGGATGTACACACACGAGGGGTTGGGGAATGGAAACCGCGACAGTGCGTCCCCTTAAGTTTTTGTAAGAAAGCCTGCTCTGCAGCTCACAGAATAATTTCGTCAGGGGGCAGAGTCTTGTACCAAGTACAGATTATTCACATGTGGTGCGCTAACACTAAACGCAGAGGTCCCCGAGTGAAACAAGGACCTTGATAGGTTCCGGTACCGATTATGTTCCTCGATTTGGCATTGGATTATAAAAAACCGGTACGTTGGGAGATTGACACCTATGCAATTTGCTATTGCCAGGCTATTGAGTACTTGAGGTAATACTCTACCGCATCAGGACACAGTGACACAATCTTCTAGTTGGTCACGGCTTGCGGTCAACTGACCATTTGCGAAACCCCCTGACGATAAATCAAAACCGAAATTCATACGCGCTCCACTCCTGGCTAACAGGTTCCTAGAATGCAACGAGCGCGGTGACGGATTAATGAAAGTAGTCTATTCCACTGAATCACGTTAAATGTTGCCTCTTTTCTGTTTTTGTTCTTGTTTTTGTGCCGTTCCTGTCACGTTGATGTCGTTGTCCATACGTTTAGTGGGTCAGGGTGGCCGTGCCTATTCCCTGCTGAGCCAGGGTCTGGAGGCAGCATTGCTTGGAACTGATGCCTCATTGAATTTGCCACTGCTTGCGACTGCCTTTTGTACTTCCTGCTTCATATTTTGCAGTCGATCGTCTTTGCTTTCTTTATACTGCTGGATAGATGCCGTTGCGGCGATCGTCACAGCGGGATTCAGCGGGCTCTTGGGCACCTGCTGCCGTGGCCACGGCCGTCTGTCTTTCGGCTACCTGCCGGGGCGTGACTTCCATCTGCGCGGCGCCCTGACGCGCACTTGGTCTTGTTACGTTGCACTGCTGGGAGTTTTCAGATAAGATTGAACAACCATGTCCGGTGACCATCTTTAGTCTTGATGAAAAAGAAGATATTTTGCTGGCTTTGTGCCCAAAAAAACAAAACCAACCTTTGTATTCAAAGAAATGTGTATTTTTAGCAAAACATATATAAACATTCTTTCAATCACGTGCGCGTTTTGCGTATCGCGCAATGTTGGCATTTCGGGCGGCTTCTCTCAAACAACTGTTCTGCTACGGGTCTAGAAATATTTACTGACAATTAGGCATAGGAAAGATTGACAAAAAGTGTTAATCATCGAGTATTAGGGTCATTATTTTGAGGAACAAAATCCTAAATACGTCACATAGCGCAATAACGCTCTGGATTAAAGATTTGTTTCTCCTTATATAATAAAGCTAAGGCCTTCAAACTTTTGCCAGTGTGTTGCCTTGTATATAATTCATCTTTGCGTGAAATATTGTTGTCCTGGTTGGCGGCAGACATTTACAACAATTGCTCAACAGAGGCATTTGACTAAATATGCATTATTTTGAAAATCATTTAAAAAACAGGCAATCTCTACTTTTATTTAAACTCTCCATAATTAACGTTTATAATATGAATTAACAGAATCTTCAAAAACATAATGCAATATTTGGGTGTATGTGAAGTTATAAAGCGAGAAATATGGCCAAATTGACGCTAACGTGGTTGCCATAAATGGGGCGTGCGCATACATATTCTTGACAATTTCATTATTATTAAAAAGCGTAAACATGCTACAGGGTAGTCAGCAAGAGACAACCTGACAGCAAAGAGGTTAACGGTAGTTTTGAAAAGAGAATTCTAATAAATTTTCGTACAACCGACTCAAAGATATCCAATGGGCCGGAGGGATCGAGAGCCGCCACGCTTGTAACATGCTTCCCGGCTCGCCTGTTTCAACAGCCGCCGTGTAGCTTCTCCGTCTACGCGACGTAAAGGAAGCAACCGGAGCGACTTTGCAAAGCAAATCAGCCTTCAACCTTGGCGATAACATGATAGAGGAGGTAGGGCGCGGCAGAACCTGATCCTGCGCCCCCTGTGAGCGCCAATAGATCCGCCGCCATGGAGAGCCGCACAACGCGAAAAAACCGAGTGGACTCCGCCGCATTGTTCGCATCGACACTTGCACGTGAACACCGTAGACTTCTGGCCGCCGATATCATGGACCTGCCTGTATCCACCACCGCCAGTTTGTACGGGAATACGTTGCGATACCGTCCGAATACTCAGATTCTTCGGGATGCCCTGCCCGTCGAAGGTCTGCAACATCTGTTCCGTTCTTACCAATGGGCTGTGCGCGGATAATTTCATGAAGGTCGGCTATTGCGGTTCTCAGTTATGCCTCCGGCTGAGTCTCTTCGAATACCGTGGATAACGCCTCTGGGTTGAGTGTCTGGTCGTCGACTTGTATGCGGTCATCAGGACTTTCCTGCTCGGCTTTTGCTCGTCAAGTGGGATCTCCTTGATCGTCTTAGTGCCCTGTACGTACATGTTGGTCACTGCTGCACGCAGTCACGACGATGGTGTTGTTCCTGTCCGCTGATCTTATCAATAAGGGTTGGGCGTCAATTAAAAGTTTTAACCCCATTAATCGATCACCCTTTAATTGATTAATTAATCGATTAATCGGTCTCGTTTCTTTATGCATAATTTATAAAATATTTAAATTATTATTTTTTGTTTGCCTTTGTTGAATACGTGAAAACGGTACAATATAGAACTTGGATTATGAATTAATCTCTATGTGTAGATAAAAGAACACTCACATACACCCCAAAAATGTTTTTTTATATTTTGCCAGGCGATTCATTATGGTGACAGAAGACTACCCAATCAATATTTCGCTATAGCGTCACGTATTTTTAATAAATTAAAAAACGAAACTGCTCGAAACCGAAACCGAAACTTGACTAGAGAGGAAGAACTATGCAGGTGAAAATTAACAAAAGTAACGTCGCTGTGCGATTTTTTTTTTAGTTAACGTATTTGCAGCCTTGTTCAAGCCATGAAAAATGGGTATCATATTTTGTCCATTTTAAGCATTGAGTGTGTGCCTTCAATTACCCACGACTTTTATTATCTTTGATGGTTCTGTCAAACCCATTAAAACGGCACGTGACCGCGGAGAAGAGAGAGAGCGCAACTCAAACCGGCCATCTCTCGATCGGCGATCTTCGGGCGGAAAGAAAACGAATTTCGAGCCGCAAATTGTGTTCTGGGTAGTTGGCCTCTCATATGTCATGTACAAAGAAAAACCTTGGCCGAGCATAAATACCCTGTGAGTGTCCCTTTAAGAATAATTTAAAGACACTCACACTCACAGATTCTTACTTCAGCTGCATGAGACAAAGAGGTTCGTTGACATTCTCCAGCTAGAGCGACCTTATTTAATTGTTTGCAATAGCCTCTGCTGCGCTAAACACACACTCGAATGGCATTGAAGTGGCCGGGACCCGTGTAGCCTTTTGCACTTGTCTGGAGTTACAAATCTCACGCCTACAGTTTACTTTATTTTAAAATTTGAACTAAAGTTTGTCCTTCATACAGGTGTACTCGTCCAGGTCTGCGTGATCAAAGCGTTTAATTTTCACTTTCTTTTGGTTCATCAAAATGTTACCGATTAACCTGTTAAAAATTTTAATAGCGATTAAAGCATTAACTAGGTAGGTTAATCGATCAATTGTCCAGCCCTATTATCAATAGTTCAACAGACGTCGGCTTCACTATCTTCTTCCTTATTCACCCTCTTCCTTATCGCATTACACAATACTTTCTTCTTCTTTATTAAAGTGGATTTATTAGGGGGAGCTTATCTATTTTTAGATTTTTGGTCTTGGGGTTAGTGAAATTCGTTTCTTTTTAGATTTCTTAGTAGTCATCAACCCCAAGCCCCAAGTTCCAAACCGTTCAAATCAGCAGATGTTCAACATACGACAAGAAAATCAACCAAAGAAGACCTAGAAGGTCCCTCAAAACAAACACAAAACCAAGACAAATCAAAACGATCAACAAGAAAGGGGGCATGTGGTTGATGCCGCTGACCTCCGATGCTCTCGTCCCCACCCCGACCAAGTTTCGCTATGTTCATTTTGTCCATTTGGCTTTCTATAAAATATTATATTTGGTACTTTCATTCTCCAATTTATCCTAAATTTGCTATCTAATCTAAGGGAGCAGAAAAAGTCATACTAATTATTATTTGTTTACTGCCTTAACTCAAAATTTGTGGACTATTCGAAGACCTCCAGGCCACTCTGGCCAGTACCCAGGTATTTTCATGCAACGAGTGTTTGCCACCTGGTACCACCGGAACTATGCCTGGTGCATGCACGTGCAAACCAGCAGGCATGCATGTACAACAGCAAGTCTTCTGGGTGTGAAGCCGTCGAGATTCAAGAAAGCCAACGGGATCTTCCATGCCGGCAAGATCGATAGCAGCACAATGGAGAAGTGAATAAGCGTATTTTGATTAACCTACCCGTTGTTTTGCTAATCATGATGTGGCCTTCTGGACCAATCACAAAATCAGAGGCCATCAAACATTGTGACAAATCAGATATTTCCGCATAGCAGAGTAAAGAAGAGTAAGCAGTTCCCAGGTGCTTGCCACTCGGTGCGCATCAAGGTAGTACAATGTTGATGGTGTCTATTGTGCATCAGGCCAGCAGGCACCAAGTGTAGGATTGCGGCTGGTACCAATCTATATAATTCGCACTTTGCAAGTTCAGCATTTCAGCACAAGGTGATCCAGGAGTACAGCAACCCAGTCATGATCATTTTTGAACTGCAGACGTTCTGCTTATAGTCAGAAAGAAGCTGAATGTGTCAAGAATGCAAGCAGTGTCACAATGGAAGAGTTTGAAATCGTTAACCTTCTTGTCACATTCATTGTGCTTCCGCAAAAAAGGAAATAGAAGTTTACCTGTTGCCAACCTTTTCGCGTGGCTTCACGATGAACCATACATAAAGTGATGAAGTGTAGTTGTCTATGGAGGCCTTTCAGATGGTTTATTTCTAACTATTATGAGACATTGGAAGGGGAGGGTCATGAGCTGTCACCAGATACGCCGCACATGGAGTGGTTACTCGTGATATAAAATCAGCGAACAACGTTAGAAACTGTTGAAGAACACTGAAGACAGAAAAGACGTTGAAACTCACAACTCAATGTATCTTCCAAAGAGAAGAAGAAAGAAAATGACATAGAATATACAGGCACGTGCCAATGGCTAGCGATCTCCCGGAGCGCGAGGCGATAACTTTAGACCTTTAACACTTTAAAGGATACTTATTTTGTGATAAAGCCACAGATGACTGACTCACGCAGCGCTCCCCCAAACTCTGTATAATAAACGCCTCATCAATTCCTCTGGTAAGTTTGTTTTGTTTTTTATCTGCCTATAATATTAGTGTTAGCCAGAGTTAGACTACATGAACAATTTCGACAGTGTAAAGGCAGGTGGCCAGCTACGCTGGATCTAAGTGATAGATAATGTTCAAGAAGCCTGTCGTTAATACACCGTCCAGTCTGTCCGATATAAGTTCTACCGCAAGACAACGGGATGCTATACACCACGCACGAGGAACAGGGCACAAACGTTGAGACATGTCTCTTTATTGCACTTGTGTCTGGATAATTTTTTTATGTCGAGATTAACCTTTGAACAAATTTGGGCCATTTTATGGGGAGGGGGCAGAAAAAACAACCGGTACCCCATATCTGTCGAGCTACATGTTTTAGGTTATGCGATACCTTGTATAAGTACTGGTACCACTGCCACACTTTTTTCTCAACATCGCGCCTAGGAATTACTTTTCCATTTACGTTTTTAACCAAGACACGCACCACTTTACTTAAAACCGGCCAGAGAAACCCAGAAGACTGGAGTCTTTGAATTTGGGCATTAATGCTGTCCATGCATACAATGAAAACAGGACTTTTCTTAGAGCCGGAGCCAAGACAAGAAAGTGCAATACCCCTCTTTACAATTTTTGAGTGTGCAGAAGCGTAAGGTACCGTTGTTTTTTCTGCCCCCGCATAAAATAGCCGAAATTTGTTCATTCAGCATGAAAAAAGTATACAGACACAAGTGCAACAAAGGATGTGTCTCACCGTTTGTGGCCTCTTCCTCGTGCGTGGTGTATGGCATTCCGTTGTCATGTGGTAGAACCAGGCTTGTACAAGATACTCACTAAAAGTACTTAACTAAAGTTACAGAGTAACCACGCAACAATAGTAACTAGAGTAAGGGTACTAAATACTCAAATTTGTAAAGTAATTGAGTAAAGTACAAAATACTCCAAAAAAGTAATTCGTCATTTTCAAGTTACTTTCAAGTTACAATTTTTCTCTGCAATTCATTGTCAAGCACAACCTGATGACTACGTTGACGTTGACTACATCCCTACATCAGTGAAGGGAAGGCGCCAACGCGGCGTCTCACCCTTTCCTCTCGTACAAAATGTTGTTAACAACTTTTTTCTTCTTCTTTTATAACCTTGCCCTGGCGAGGACATGGGCGAGGCCGCGCGGGGCCCGTTCGCCTGCGGAGGGAGTATCTACACGGAGGCTCGCCTCCACGCTCCTTCTGTTAGGTGTTCATTTCCGCTTCCCTTTTCGCTTTTCTTGTGTGTGAAGAGAGCCTAGTGAAACGAACGAGGCGGTGTGTGCTACTGCGTGCGGATGCAAAGGCATTTCTGAAGCTGGAAGGCTTTCTTTTCAATGCTTTCACTCCATAACATAAAAAATAAACTTCCGTTTACTGTCGACTCTTACCAGACACTTGTAGAACCCACTCTCTCTCCGACACAGGTGCCGTCCTCTATGGCTTGTAGCCTTGTGCATATCTTATGCTTTCACCCGCATGCCCTTCTGCTTCGGAATCTCAGTTGCTCTTGGGCTTGGCCACAAACAAATTGTAAGAAAATGTGATTTGACGTTTTGCCCAGTTAGAAGACACGAAACGCGTCCGCTCGTCTTGCGGCTGCGACACCGGCTTCTCCGTGTTACCTACTTTCAGCAGAAGCACGAAGTGCACTGTATTACCTGGCACGAAATGTATCTGCAACGGCAGGGCGCCCAGCCAAAATAACTGGTGTTCAATATCGCTCCAAGCTTCCGGCCTCTCAAGAAAATAAAAATAGAAAGTAACATAAAAGTAACTTTAAAGTTAGTACAAGTTACTTGAAAAAAGTATTTAAGTTAGAGTACTAAATACTGACGTTCGAAAGTATTTGCAAGATACCAAGTTACTCACAAAAGTATTTAAGATTTAAGAAAAGTAACTTGAGTAGAGTATTTAAGTTACGTACAAGTCTGGGTAGAACTTATATCGGACAGACTGGACGGTGTATTAACGACAGGCTTCGTGAACATTGCCTAACGCTTAGATCCAACGTAGGTGGTCACCTGCCTTTACACTGTCAAAATTGTTCATGTAATCCAACTCTGGCTAACACTAATATTATAAGTAGATATAAAAAAAACTTACCAGAGAAATTATTGAGGCGTTCATTATACAGGGTTTCGGGAGCGCTGTCGAGTCAGCCATCAGTGGCTTTATCACAAAAAGAAGTAACCTTTTTAAAGCGTTAAAGGTCTAAAGCTACCACCTCGCGCTCCGGTGATCGCTAGGCATCGGCCCGTGCTTGTATATGATATATCATTTTCTTTTCTTGTCTTTCTAATATACATTGAGTTGTGAGTTTCAGCGTCTTTCCTGTCTTCTGTTTCTTTAAACAGTTTCCGACGTTGCGCGCTGATTTTAATCATGTGTAACCGGTACTAACTAGCCCAGGTCACCACACCCTTCTACATAGAGTAGACTCGAGAAAATCCATTTGAAGAGTGTTGGCGCTGAACCAGTGCCAAGTAGCATGGCTGGAGAGGGGCAAAATGGTCGCGCGAATTGGTGGCGAGAATAGTGACATGTTTCCATCACACTGTACGAGCACACCAAGTTGCTGCTCCGTGTGTCGTCATTGACCATGCCACATAGCGCTACCTTCTTGGTCATTCCTGCACCATGGGACCTGGGTGTAAGCTAGATGGCTTCCTGACTGTAAACAGATACAGCGAGTCACGGTACATTAACGAGACGAACAGAAAACATGGGACTTAAGGCTTCACAAGACCGAATTTATACACTACATAAGCACGATTAAATAATGTGAGCTGAAATCGATCAGTTTCTATCTGTCTTGTCAGCAAGAAAGGTAGAAATGAATGGTTGGATTTCTATACACTAAGATAAGTGCTGTTGTTTCTGATATCGAAACAAACATAATAGTACTTAGTTGATTTATATAACTATGATTAATTATAGCTCTTAAAGTTCTCTCCTCATTTTCCATATTTGTGACTTGAAATTTGGTGGTCTGAAGCATACATTTATGAAAACCGGTAGTGAAACAACCTCAGCAATCTACTGGTGTGCGTTCAGAGGAGGGTACCTGGAGCCAATGTACTGTTCAGAGCAAAACGTTTTCCTTATTTGGCAAGAAAGGTGATGCAGATGTCTATATATGTATATATAGAGAGAGGGGAGAGAGAGAGATCCAAATAGATCCACCAACGAGTCATTTGTCAACTATAACATACAGGCATGGCCTCTGAGATCCCAAGCGCGCGAACGCTTCTCCAGCCGTCCCATTCGTGCGGAGAGGGCGTAATACGGAAAAAGAGAAGGAGGCGGCTGTCTGTCCGCGGGGAGGCGCTCCCAACCCAGTCATCGACAGCATGGCGCGAGACAGAAGAGTTCAAGAAAAAGTCTTGTTACGTCGAGTTACTGCAACTTCTACTTACAATTTTTTGTGTATTGTAGTAGAACGGTGAACAGCTGCTCTGGGAACGTAGATAGACAATTTGTGAT
>JAZHYW010018696.1:0-26828 GCA_037355805.1 Ixodes ricinus
CCTCCGAGTTCCCGCAGTGGAAGTCCGATCACAAGCTCCCAAGAACCCAACGAAGACCAGACCGAGCTCCGATCAAGTCGCCGGAACCTTGGCCTACCCCCGGAGTTAGGACCGTTGCCACCTAGGACCAGGGAAACAAGGACGACGGCGATGGCCAACCAGTCGGAGACCCCGGCCGCTTCTGCCGTCGTATACCTGCCCGTCGCACCCCGGACTGCGACGCCTTTCCATGGGGAGATCCACGAGGACGTTGAAGATTGGCTTCAACATTACGAACGAGTGGCCCGCCATAACCGATGGACACCGAAGCAGTGCCTTCAGAACGTCTACTTCGCTCTGGAAGGCACGGCACGCACCTGGTTTGAGAACCACGAAGCGTCAATTTCGTCGTGGGAAGAATTCGAGGCCGAGCTGCGACGCACCTTTGCCAACCAGCACCGACGGCAGCGTGCCGAAGAACCCTGCGAGCGAGAACCCAAGGGCCAACCGAGAGCGTCACAAGCTTTGTCGAAGAAGTTCTCCACCTGATGAATCGCGCCGACCCAACCGCTCCCGAAGACAAAAAGCTGCGTGTCTTGATGCGCGGCGGAAGGAAAACATCTTCGGTGGCCTTCGCGGAGCCCGCCTATCACCGTCGAAGGTTTCATCACTGAGGCCGCGAACATCGAGCGTGCTCTACAAGCCAGGGCCGAGCCACTACCAGAGACCACCCGGCGTCAGCGCGGTTTCGCAATCCGCTTGCGACCTCGCCCACGACACCCCGGGCATTCGTGAACTTATCCGCGATATCGTCCGGGAGGAGCTTAGAAGCTTCTGCCGACCGCTGGGCGCCCGGCCTCAATCTCCATTGCCGAGGTTGCTCGGGACGAGGTTCAGCGAGCGTTCCTGCAGGATACCCCTGTCACCGTGGCCGCAGCCAATGAGCCGACGCTGAGCTACGCCGCCATGGCCCGACGCCCGCCGCAAGCTCCTCTGCCAATGCCACGGCGGCGCCCCGAAGAGACGCCCCAACGCCGCAGTACGCCCACGCGAACTCGCCACCACGCTCGAGTGTACTTGTGCCTGTCGCGACCGAAAAAGGCATCTGCGGAGAAGCTTTGCTGGAGGGTAGCGTCCAACTGCTCCTAGAGAGGGATTGGTGTCGCAAGAGGCATCGCGGAGTTCCAAGACGGACACACTGTCGCAATGGTAACGAACTTCCGACAGGAGGCCCAGCACCTTACGAAAGGCAACACCGTGGGTCACGCCGAGGAACTCCCGAACTCAGCCGGCAGTCACCGGAATATCAGAAGATCTCTTCGTGGCCACCCAAGACAACGCCGCCTTCGCAGTTTGACATCGACCCAACCCTGCCTACCCCACAACGACGACAACTCAGTGACCTTCTCGCCGAGTTCACTCAGTGCTTCTCCACGTCGTCAAAGGTGCGCCAAACGACCGTTGCGAAACACCGAATTGTCACTGAAGACAACGCGCTTCCTGTTCATCGGTCGCCGTACCGTGTCTCTGTGAAGAGAGAGAAGTCATCCAGAAGCAGGTCCAAGAAATGCTGGATGACGACATTGTCCAGCCCTCAAGCAGCCCGTGGGCTTCACCGGTAGTCCTTGTGAAAAAGAAGGACGGGACTCTTCGGTTCTGCGTGGACTATCGTCGGCTGAACGCCGTAACAAAGGACGTCTACCCGCTGCCCCGCATCGACGACACTTTGGACCGGCTGCGCCATGCCCGATACTTTTCGTCGATGGACCTGAAGAGCGGGTACTGGCAGATCGAGGTCGACGAACGAGATCGTGAGAAGACTGCTTTTGCCACGCCGGACGGACACTACGAATTTAAGTGATGCCGTTTGGACTGTGCACAGCACCAGCGACCTTCCAGCGCGTAATGGATACCGTCCTTTCAGGCTTGAAATGACAAAGCTGTCTCGTCTACCTCGACGACGTCGTGGTATTCGCAAGGAACTTGACGAGCACCTGAGACGTCTGTGAGCCGTGCTACAGGCTATCCAGAATGCTGGACTTACACTCAAGCCGTCAAAATGTCAGTTCGCTTACGGCAAGCTCAAATTCCTGGGCCATGTCGTGAGTGCTCAGGTGTAAGCCCTTACCCGGCAAAGACATCCGCTGTCGCCGCATTTCCAAAGCCATCAGACAAGAAAGCCGTTCGAAGATTTCTTTGGGCGCTGCGCTTACTACAGACGTTTCGTTCGCAATTTTGCCAAGATTTCTGCACCGCTCACGAATCTAACGAAGGACAACGTGAACTTCCAGTGGGGAGAGGAGCAAGAACAAGCGTTCAACGAACTGAAAGAAAGACTCTAGTCGCCCCCTATCCTCGGGCACTTCGATCCATCAGCAGAAACGGAAGTTCACACTGACGCCATCAACGCCGAACTCTGCGCGGTACTCGTCCAAAGACAAGACGGAGCAGAGAGGGTGATCGCTTACGCAACCCGGGCACTGTCTAAGGCAGAGCGAAACTACTCAACGACCGACAAGGAATGTCTTGCTGTCGTCTGGGCGCTAACCAAGTTCCGCCCGTACCTGTATGGATTCCGTTCCGCGTTGTCACGGACCACCACGCTCTCTGTTGGCTCGCCAACCTAAAGGACCCGTCAGGACGCCTCGCTCGCTGGAGTCTCCAACTTCAAGAATTCGACGTAACTATTGTGCATAATTCTGGCCGCAAGCATAACGACGCCGACTGTCTGTCTAGGGCCCCAGTCGAACCCCTTCTGACAGCACCGACGACGACGATGACGACCGTTTTCTCGGCACAGTTACAGATAGCTACATGAGAGCACTCCAACGAGACGACCCGGAACTCTGCGCGGTGATCGACCACCTCGAGGGTCAAGGAAGTTCAGTCCCGCGAGTCTTGGCCCGAGACATGTCAAGCTTCGTTCTGCGGCGAGGCGTGCTTTTCAAGAAGAACTTCGGAACCAGTAACTCTGACTGGCTGCTGGTGGTTCCTGCTGGCCTTCGAGAAGAAATCTTTCAAGCATGCCACGACGACCCGACGGCTGGACACCTCGGCTACAGCAGGACGCTAGCCCGGATTCGTGACACAAGTACTACTGGCCGAGACTCCCGAAGACCGTCCATCTGTACACACGGTCCTGCCATGAGTGCCAGCGACGTAAAAGCCTCCGACGAAGCCAGCGGGACTTCTGCAGCCGATAATTGCCCCGACTGCGTCCTTCCAGCAGGTTGGAAATTGATTTACTTGGACCGTTCCCAACATCAACGCAAGGAAACCGGTGGATTATCGTGGCGACCGATTATCTTACACGATACGCCGAGACGAAAGCCCTTCCATCGGGAACAGCGGTTGAAGTCGCCAAGTTTTTCGTCGAGTCCATCCTCCTTCGACACGGCGCACCTGAAGTGCTGATCACAGATCGATGGTCATCTTTTCTGGCACAGCTGACTCAAGAGGTACTTCGGCTCAGTCACACCAGCCATCGACGAACCCCGCTTATCACCCGCAGACCAACGGGCTAACAGAGCGGCTCAATAAGACCATCGCCGACATAATCTCCATGTACGTCGACGTGGAGCACAAG
The DNA here is from genome assembly GCA_037355805.1 of Ixodes ricinus. Lineage (NCBI taxonomy): Eukaryota > Metazoa > Arthropoda > Arachnida > Ixodida > Ixodidae > Ixodes > Ixodes ricinus. The sequence continues at coordinate 3,566 of JAZHYW010018696.1, forward strand.
ACGTGGGACGAGGTGTTACCGTACGTTACATTTGCGTACAACACAGCGGTACAAGAAACCACAGGAATGACGCCGTTCCAACTGGTACATGGCCGGACGGTTACCACAATGCTGGACGCCATGCTGCCTCACGTGCCAACCGACGATGGCAACGACGACGCTCAACTGATCTCTCAACGCGCGGAGGAAGCTCGTCAACTGGCAAGAATCAAGGTTCAAGAGCAACAGCGAGTCGACGCACGGCGGTGATAACCTTCGTCGTCGGAACGTCCACTTCCAACCCGGAGACAGGGTGTGGGTGTGGACACCGATCCGCCGCCGTGGTCTCAGCGAGAAACTCCTAAAGCGCTACTTCGGACCCTACAAAGTACTTCGTCGACTCGGGGACCTGAACTACGAGGTGATGCCTGACGGAACACGGACTTCATCACGCCGCCCTCTACGACCGGAATTCGTCCACGTCGTGCGCCTGAAACCGTTCTACGCTCGATAGGACTGTGGACATTACGTGTCTCAAAGGACTCCTTAGTTTGCCTTTATTTGTGTTTGCTTTGTTTCGTTTTGTGTTGCATCGGGGCGATGCACTTTTTAAGGGGGAGTAATGCCGCGAGCGCAGCTGACCAAGCAGGCAGCGCGCTCGTAGCCTAACGGTCATCGCGCTTGCCCTCCACGCAGAAAGCGAGGGTTCGATTCCTGGCCGCGCTTACACATTTTTGTTGACGGTGTAATGTGATGTTCTAGTAAATTCGAGAGCCGCCTTGCTAATTCGAGGTTAGAATTTTCTACGGACCGAACCTTCTACGCCGAATGTTCCGGAAGCCCACGCGTGTACAAAGGGGCTCAGCCTGACAATCCGAGTTAGTTTCGCCCCAGCGTTCGCCTCTGCTCTTTCGCCGACTCCGACGCCCGCGACGCTCTGCTGTTATTTTTCTGTTTCCTTTTCTTTTTGGGCACGAGTTCGCCCCGATTAAACGTTTCAGTTTTCCGGTTATTATTTTGTTTCCTCGCTCTGTCCATTCGTGACAATATGACGGTCGGCTAGTTCCGTCCCAACTTCTCCACACAGGACAGTCTCGCACTCATACATCACGACATCATTTCTCCCTCTACGTCGGATCCCCATCTCAATCGTAGCGGCCGTTGCGCAGAAAGCGTTTGATACAATTCCTCATCATACCGTGATCCGCGCCGCTGAACAACTAGGCTTCACAGGTGGCCAGGAAGTAGCCAGGGGTAGGGGGCATGGGTGCCCCCCCTCCCCCGAAATCTTTCATTTTGATGGGGCCTCCTCTCCCCCTCCCCTCATACAGCATTTCGTCATAAGTGACCCCCCCCCCCGAAACAAAAATCCTGGCTACGTGCCTGCAGGTGGCCTTTTAAATTTCATCAAGAAATTCCTTCACAACCGTCAATTCCAGGTGACGGTGAGCTCCACCTCGAGGCCTATAACACACAACGCTACTGGGGTGCCACAAAAGCAGTCCTTTCCCCCACGCTCTTTAATATGGTTATGGTGGTCCAGCTCGTCTTCCGCACTGACGAGGTGGAGGGCCTCGGCTTCGACGATTTACGCAGATGATCTAATTTCTGGGCCGGTTTGCTCATCTTGCGGCCGCGGCTGCGGCTGCGGCCAAGAGGATTTTTCTGTCACGTGACCAGCTTCATGGGGACAAGGAAGTACCTAGCGTCCCTGCCTAATGGCGGAGAAATCCGTATCGCTTCATGCACAAGAGCCTAACTTCGCTCGCAGAAACTGACTGCAGGGACTTTCAACTGGAGTCCAATTGACCGCTCCTTTATACTGTAGGAGTGGCAGGTAAAGTTACGGCCAGGAGGGGTAAATATCAGCCAAAGTGAAGAAAAAACCACGCGAGATAAAAGCGGTGGCAGTATATTTATATGCCTCCACCAGCGCCGGCGGCTTGCGCCTTCTCTGTGGTCGGGAGAAGCGCGTGACGCCGTTCGAAACGGTCGCAAAAAATGAGCTCCCGTGGAGCGTCTTCAACGGCTTTCACCGGCCGTGGTTCATCTGCTGAAATGTCCCAGGATACCTACCGAGTGGTTCTGCCGTCACTGCCCACAGGTACTGAAGTTTTGAACTCTGTATTCGCTCATTGCGACATTACCGGACGCCCGTACAAGATTGACGATTTTCGAGGAGAAATGGAACGCCACGGCGTTCTAAACGACCTCATTGGAGCCGGCGCGTACCAGATGAACCATGTCTGGCTCTTCACCTTCAACTCCCTGACAGCGAAGCGAAAAATTCTGGAAGCCAAGGAACTTGTGGTGAAGGAAAAAGATGCCTTCTCATCGATCCCGATGAGTGCGAGGTACGAATACGGCTCCACTGGATACCTATTCACATAAGCGACGACACAGTGCGGAGGGCCCTGGAGCCTTACGGAAAGATCAACGAAGTATCCCGCGACACATGGAGGGCGGAAGGCTTCCAGAATGTTCAGACGACGACAAGGCTGGTGAGAATGAACCTAAAGGAAGGCGTCACCAAGGAAAACCTCCCGCACCAGCTGCGTCTGTTCGGCAGCAACGTTCTCGTTCTCGTCCCCGGAAGAGCGCCCCTCTGCCTTCGATGTAAGAGAACAGGCCACATCCGCCGAGAATGTCGCGTCCCTCGCTGTGACAAGTGCCATCGGTTTGGTCATGAGCAAGAGGATTGCATCCGGACGTACGCCACTGTAATGCGACCGGCTCCCGAGGAAGACAACTCTGAATTCTTCATCGATGAAGAAGAAGCTTCGAAAATCGAAGACGGCGCTGGGCACCCAACCACCACCCGTGCCCAAACACCTTCAGGGGCTGACAAACGAGGCGCATCACACGACGAAGACACCACCGCATCGATTCTCGAAGCTGACAAGACAGCTGCCTGCGTCGGAAACGGCACAAACATCGACAAGGCCGCTCCAGGCTCCTCAAAAAGCCAGCGACAGAAGGCAGTCGACGGGAACGACCTCTCTTTAGACGATGCCTCCGAAGTTGACTCGGAAATGGGCGACAGCTCGGATCCCTTCAAGCGACCGCTAGATCGCGTCGAAGAGGAAGACCCCGACCTTGAAGGGCCTGACTGGAGCAAGCCGCAAGGAAGAAAGAAACGCAAGCCCCGAGCTCCACCGGATGGCCAACGAGAGCAAACCTCGCAGTAGGTGGTTGTGTTCACATAGAGAACAGTTACCGACAGTTCTTTACTTTATTTGAATATTTACTCGTGCTTGTCGCCACAGCTATGAATTATGTAAGTTTTGCGTGAACTTGTTGTAAATCGCTCTTTATTACAAACCTCCTCCTCCGCCCCAATAATGTTTGCATCAAAATTTCCCACTTTTTCCACTCTTTGCTTAACGCTGGGTACACTCAATATTAGAGGTTTAAATTCTACCCGTAAACAGTATCAGCTATTACGATTGCTTCACGAAGAGCAAGTAGACTTTTTAGCCATACAAGAAACAAAAATGTCGGAGGAAGAGCAAGTTACGAAGGCGCTACAACCCTTTCTTACTTCGTACGAAGTATGTGTAACGCATGCAGTTGGCACGGCAGGGGGCTGTTTTTTGTTCCTTAAGAAATCTGTCCCTCTCTCTGATGTGAGTCTCATCACCGATGCTCATGGACGTTTTATAATATGTGACTTTAATTTGTTTGACGCACAGTGGCGAATTATTTGTGTCTATGCCCCGTGTAAAGCCAGTGAGCGAACCCTGTTCTTCCACGATATGTCACACTACATCAAATCAAATCGGACCACTATATTTCTGGGTGACTATAATTGTGTATGCGATGCAGGTGATAGATTTCCAATAACGCGCAATAACGATGTTAGTGCAAATCGCCTGAGTGAAATAATAGCAGAAAACAATATGGAAGATGTTTTCCACTTATCGAGCGGAACTAAAAAAATTCAATTTACGCACTTTCAAGAATCTTCGCACGCACGCCTTGATCGTGTTTATGTTTCTGCTGACATTGTACACAACATCAGCTCTTATTGTGTAAAACCAGTGTTTTTTAGTGACCACTGCCTCGTAAAGGTCGCAATTGGAGAAAACAAAATTCCCAAGGCAAAGTTTAATTGGCGGTTGTGGAAGCTGAACACCTGTCTGCTTAAAGACGAAACATTTGTAGCTACAGTAGATGACCTGTTAAAGAAAATAACAGAGCAGAATGAGACATGTCCATTGGAACGATGGGAGCGGTTCAAGGAGCAAGTAAAAATATCAGCAATCGAGAGATCGAGCACGCTGAAGTTCCACGCTCGGGCAGAAGAACGAAAACTGCAGCAGGATTTACGTACTTTGTGTGAGGCTGAATGCGAATGCCCTGGTTGGGGAGCAAAGGACATCGCGAATGTCAAATCACGTCTCGAAAAATTCCAGAAAGAGCGATACGAAGGCGCGGTGGTACGCTCAAGGACACAGCGGTTTCTTTGTGGAGAGCAACCCACTAAACACGCCTTGATAGCAGAAAGAAAGTATGCTTTGTCCAAAGAAATTCTCGAAATAGAGAGAAATGGTACCATAGCTACAGACAGAGCAAGCATTGAGGATGCCTTTGTCGAACATTATCGACGACTTTTTGAACTCACACCAGAACGACAAGATGACAAAATTGACGAACTGCTGTCTTTTATGCCGAGAATAGATGACGAAACAAAGGAATGGCTGGAGGGACCCATAAGCCTGGAGGAAGTCGAAAAGGCAATAGGCGACCTGCCCGGTGGTAAAACTCCAGGCCCAGACGGGATTTGTTCAAGTTTTTACAAGAAATTCAGAAAAGTACTCGCTCCCATTCTTCTCGCTGTCATAGAGGAATCTTATAAAAGAAAATCATTACCGCTATCTTTTTCTAGAACGCACACTGTGTTAGTTCCAAAATCAGAGGACGCCGACAAGCTACGACGTGTAGAAGGTTATCGACCAATAAGTCTATGCAATGTAGATTATAAGATATTAGCTAAAATACTCAATGGAAGGCTACAGCACGTAATTTGCGAATTGGTGGGTGACCACCAAACGTGTGGCATAAAGGGCAGGACGATCCAAACGAACGTTCACGTAGCCAGAAGCATTTTAGAATGTTGTACAGAAGAAGAAAATCAGATTGCCATGCTTCAGATTGATTTAGAAAAAGCATTTGACCGCGTACGTCATAAATTTCTTTTGGCCATTTTGCGGCACATCAACATTGGAGATGTTATTTATGAAGGCGTACGAATGGCATATAGTGGCTGTTCTACGCGACTAATTGTAAACCGTAGCGTAACTTGCAGCATCCCTGTAATGTCCTCAGTACGTCAGGGTTGCCCACTCTCGCCTTTATTATTTGCGCTTTATCTTGAGCCTCTCTGCTTGAGCGTTGCTAACAACAGAAACGTTCATGGATTTACGCTTAACTCCATAGAAGTCAAGGTATTGGCGTATGCTGATGATGTAGCAGTTTTTTGCAGAGACAAAACAAGTGTAAGCAGCGTTATTGATTTAGTTAAACACTTTTGCGAAATTACCGGTGCGGCTGTAAATTTAGAAAAATGTGCAGGCTTTTGGCACGGTACATGGGCCACAAAGCCCTCAGAGTTTGAAGGGATCAAGTGGGGTTCAACACCAACGAAATACCTCGGCGTACCACTTCAGCACATGCGTAATCCAAGTGTTTACTGGTCCGAAGCCACAGCTGAATTGAAAAAGCGGGTATCACGGTGGCCAAACCGCGACTTATCAATTTTCGCTAGAGCAACGGCTTGCAACATATTTCTTGTTGCTAGGCTCATGTATGTGCTTCAAGTGTTACATTGCGCTCAAAGTGTTATGAGAAAAGTTCATAGGATATGTGCTACATTCATCTGGAAATCAAACTGGGAGCCAATGAGAAGAAATAACCTCTTCCGCCGTATTCCTTTGGGGGGATTAGGTCTATCGCATTTGTTTGTCCGGCAGCTCGTGTCGCGATTCATTTTCCTACGGGATACTGAACAGCCTTTCATGCGCGCGGTATTTCAGACAAAACTGGCCGGGCACTTGCCTTCGTTTTTGGTCTCGAGTCATGGCAAGCAGCCAACAAGAATTGTTGGATTCCTAAAGGAGGTCGTTGAAGCATACCATTTTCTGACGGTGCGCTATTCCAGAGAATATTTGTCTTGTATAACTAGAAAATCTTTGTCCAACGCCCTGTATGACACTCTTTTCCCGGAGCCTTTGTATCGTGCATTGTACAACCAGGAAACCGGTCAGGATGTCCTTTGTCGCGTCAAGAGAATGGCAATCCAGCCACGTGCCAAAAGTTTTTTTTTTCAAACTTCATACCTCGACGCTCCCCGTGAAAGTGTGGCTTCACGAGAAAGGTATTTTTGTTCCTTGGACCACCAATTGCTTGCTGTGTAAAGCCCCCGAAACTATAGAGCACGTGTTTATTTTCTGTTGGGATGCCCTGTTGTTTTGGGATGTGTTGCAGAGAACTTTGAAAAAAGACCTACAAATTACAGCACATTCGATCCGTTTTCTTCCAATCAATTCCCAGGAACTTGTACCGTACGACCTTATAATGTTAATTGGCCTATACAGCATCTGGTGTTCGCGGATGGCGGTGAGGCATGCGGACCTTAACCCGCGACCGGTTGAGGCATACTTTATAGAATTTGTGACTCAAATACGTAGTACATATGCACATCAGGATACTGTTCCTCAATGGGTTGGGGAGTGTGAGAAACTCCTAAAGAGCCCCCGATATGCTTATTGAGATGTGCTAATCAAAAGACTGTGCGCTTATCCTGAACGTGTCTCTGTTGTGTACGCTGTAATAAAGATATAAAAGACCCTTCTCCTATGGTCAAGAGGTTAGAGCTCCGCTACTTGTCGTCGCGGCGTAAAAGTTCCGGGTTCAAATCGCGCCAGAAACTCTCTCTTTTTTTTGTATTTGACTGCACTCCCACTAAGAATGTAGACAAGGCCCTATGAGCTCTATAAAATCATTGGGAGGGTAGTTTTGACTCACCAGTTCGTTGTTCATGACCTCGGAAGAGCGCATACATGTCTCTGCATCTGCCGTACACTCCGCGGAAAGTTGACAATATCTTCCCATGCCCGTCTCTTCGTTCGCCAGGTAACTGTGCTGCTGAATTTCTCTAGAATTTGTTGTTTCCGTTTTCCAACTGCTCTAATTAATTCCATTTGTTGATCCAAATTCATTTTAGGTGTTTGTGTTAGAGAGATGGTTTGCGATGTCGACGCCTGATACATTTTTGAATTCGGTTGTGATCGTCTGCTATTCTAACTAAAATTCAACAAGTAATGTGTTAATAATACAAAACGATTGCCACAGCAAAATGTAAAGAGTAAAAATATACCTTTTATCACATTCCATGCATGTAAAAGTATCATCTCTTTTATTTCGGTTTTACTACTTTCTCAGACGTTTGACTTGCTGCCTTGCCTGTAGGATTTCGCTCAATCAATGCATCCAGAGCTGCTAGTCTTTTTTTCTTTTTGCTTATTTTGTGGAAGTTTTTTTGTTTTGTTTTTAATTGTCACAACTGCAGTTTTTATTAGTACTAAATAGGCGTTTCCTGTTATTGAAAGGAGTCGTAGCAAGAGCGTTGTATATTTAAAAACACATAAAATTGTAGTTGCTGGGGAAAGGATGCTTCTTTCGGCTCCGTTGGTGTGAAAGCCATACCGATGTTGTTACCTTGGTTTCCTTTTAATGAAAATTATGAAAAGATTGAATTAGCGCGTTAACTTGCCTTGATCTTTTTTTCTTCCCGGTGTTTCAATTGAACAGGCGGGACTAACAGTAAAAACAGTGTAAGGTGCAGTAGTGCAAGTGGATGATTCGTAAAAAGGATCACAATTAAAAAGTGAGACACGCGCAAAATACACAGACAAAAAAAAGTTCCCAGCGCGATTTGAACCCGGAACTTTCACGCCGCGACGACAAGTACCGACGCTCTAACCTCTCGACCACAGCAGAATTTTTTCTCCTGTCTGCTTCTGTTGTGTCCTCGTTTGTTTTGGCGCCTCACTTCAAGCATGTACAACCAACTAGCCCAACTCGCCGTTCTAATTCAGAATTTTTTTTCTTTATTGCCTGCTTAGACACATTTTTACAGGAGGAACAAAAGAGAAAGGCTAAAACATGTTAGCCACAAACTGGTAGCCGTGGCTTGCTAAAATCTTTTTAAAATAGCCAAATCGTCTAACAGTGGTAACCAGTGCGGAGGTGCGGCCAGGGCGCGGTAAACCTCTCTTACATACACAATGCTTTCAGTAAAGTTTTCACGCACAGTGCGAACATTCACATCCGCGTGCCTTATACTCATTCTTTGTCTTCCACATACTGTGGAGGCTCAAAAGCATAATCATGTCATAAGGGATTTGATTTTCATTTTCTACAGATAGATACCGAATACCGCGAGGATTGACTGGAAGATCTTTCTTGAGGGTGCGCTGGAGGATGTCCCAATGAAACACAGCGTCCCAACATTCAATAAACACATGCTCTACTGTTTCTGCTCTTTTACATAATAAACAGTTTGTGGACCAGGGAGCATACAAACTTTTATCTTCCAGCCAGGTTTTTACTGGAAGGACTCCACTAAAACAGCACTAAAATGAGCGCCTATGGAACGGCCCCTGAAAGAAAACTGCGGTGCGGCTGTCGCTCGTGGTACGTGTTCCTCACTTTCGCCGAAAGTGGTTGTCGGTAAATCCCCTCGATGTGTTTGCGTTTTTCTGACATGTTACGTCAAATGCGGCAGTGCACGAGGCGCATGTCTCCCGCGGCCCTCAGAAGCAAATGGTGGCGCAGTACTGAAATGAGTTGCGCTTGCAATCGAAAGGCGGTGGAGCACCCGCTCGTGGCACCTGACTTGCAGCGTTTCCACAACAATGGTTGGCGGTACTTGTCAAATACGCCTTTATCAAGGGGCTTTAGTTGTCGGTACTTGTAAGAAACGTCAAGCTTAAATTTTTGTTAAGGAACTTTAGCTCACAGCGCTGATTTTTCTTTCCCGTAGTCTCTATCGGCCGCTTCACAACTCGGTCCTTTCCTGGCCCATCTCATGTTTGTAACAACAAAAATGCGCTTTTCCGTATCTCAACGTGAGAGCTCAGGCCAGATTACATTTAATTATCTGTTTGTGCAGAAATATCAGTGTTTTTTTTCAGATTCAGTACGTGCGTGAACCAAGGCGGGCGTTGAGGATGATCCCGTGACAACCGTGAATGTGGCAATCCAACTCAAATCCTTGATACTACGGTGTTGCGAAGCTTAAAAAGAAAGAAGACTCAAGTTCGGCCGAGTTAGCGCTATACACGGCTTGCACGAAACGTACTTGCACCCACCCGGCGTGCATTTTGCTTCCTCTTGCAAAGCAGAAATGCGATATTGCACAGTTTACGCTGTAAAATATGCATCCTAAGCAGCAAGGTCACCACAATGGCAGCTGGTGCGAAGTCAGTGCAGGCAACAGAACCACTCCGCTGGTGCCTTCTGGTCGCTTGCACTTATGGTGAAATAGAGCCTTGAGTACCGTAGACGATTTTCACACGTGCCAGATTACGGCCGCCATTGCCTACTGTCTCTTGTCGATACCCAGATACCAAGCCGCTGAAACGTGCGTTAAAGAACCTTCACAAAGGCCAATGCTAAGAAAGACACAGTAGAATCTACAATGGCAATAACCTTACCTGCTATGGTAATGAATGATGAAGTGAAAAATGAAAGCCGCTTTACAACTCCCTGTAACACCGAATTAGAGCGCAGCTCTTGAGGAGGAGGAGGAGTGAAGGGTAGTGAGGGGACGGTATACCCCTCCCCTCAGGACTCACGTGGGCCCCCCGAAGTCACGTGACCCCGAGGACCCCCCCGAGGACACGTGACTCACCCAGGTCACGTCTCCCTCCGAAGTCACGTGACCCCCGATGTCACGTGACTCCCCCTAGGGTCACGTGACTCCCCTCCCCGAGGTCACGTGACTTCCCCCAGTGTCGCGTGACCCGCCCGAGGTCACGTGACCATCCCTTCCCGAGGTCACCGAAGGTACCTGAGGTCCTCCCGAAGGAACCCGAGGTCCTCCCGAGGTCCTCCCGAAGGAACCTGAGGTCCTCCCGAGGTCCTCCCGAAGGAACCAGAGGTCCTCCCGAGGTCCTCCCGAAGGAACAGAGGTCCTCCTGAGGTCCTCCTGAATGAACCCGAGGTCCTCCGAGGTCCTCCTGAAGGAACCCGAGGTCCTTCCGAGGCCCTCCCTAAGGAACCCGAGGTCCTCCCGAGGTCCTCCTGAAGGAACCCGAGGTGGTCCCGAGGTCCTCGCCGAAGGAGCCCGAGGTCCTCCGAGGTCGTCCCGAAGGAATCCGAGGTCCTCCCGAGGTCATCCCGAAGGAACCCGAGATCCTTCGGGAGGACCTCGGGCTCCTTCGGGAAACCTTACCATAATGCACTGCAGGCACGTAGGCAGAATTTTGTTTCGGGGGCGGGGGGGGGGGCCGTTCATGACAAAATGCTGTATGAGGGGGAGGGGGAGAGGAGGTCCCAGCAAAATGGAAAGTTTCGGGGGGGGGGGGGGGCCGGGCCCCTGGGCCCCTGCCCTCCTGGCTACGTGCCTGATGCACCGCGCGGTTACGCCGACGGCGACGGCGGCGGCGACGTCGACGCCGCTCAAGCCGGAAACGGGCGCCTAAGAGCTGCGCTCTAAAAGGAGAAATAAGCGGAGACAAAAATGGAAGGTGTATGTTATGGCGGCGGGCATACAGAGTTGCCGAGAGATGCAAAATCCATGTAATCAGCTAGCACATAAACAAATGTGCCACTGAATAGCCGAGATGTATCACGCGGACGCTACAAGCCATCAAAGTAAATCCTGCACCGAGAGGATGTGACTGTCCGGGTTAGTCTTGAGATTCCCGGAGCTCTAGGTCAAGCGGTGCTGGACTGGCACTGATTGTAACTTTGGAATACTTCGCGGCATCGGCCGCGGTGATATACGCCTAAAAGTGAAAGGAAGGCGCTGGGCAGCGCCAACAAGGCATTGCGGGTTGCCATGGCATCACTACGTCCTATATGCATCGTCTCAAAACCATTCTCTAGACGGCAATGAACTCCCGCAGTTCTCCGGCAAAGCAGTTGTACAAAGCCGATCTGGGCAGCATCCGGTGTCAAGCAAACAGCACGTGCCGAGCGTATGCATATTCTTGATACTACCTTCTATGGCTATGAAGCCTGTAGAGGTGGTCGCATTTTCGCGCGCCACTGAGACGGCCTTTTTCTTTAAAGAATTCGTTTCATGTCCCGATACGTGCTAAACCTATAGCAGAGAGCAAGTCGTCTGCTTCTTGCGCAGGACTTACGGTGACGTCAGAACAACGCCGAATCTTTGGCTGATTGATATAAATGGTGGGTAGACCTCAATGCTTGATGCTTTAAGGTCTACCCACTATGATTATTTTTTCAATCAGCCCATAAGAACTTGGCGTTTTGTCATCATCGCAAAATCGACGCAGGAAGCAGACGACTTGCTCTCCGCATAGTTTTTCCACCACGGGCGGGGCTGTGCTTCTCCCACGGCGGGCCATTGCCGGAGGGTCTTTCCTCTCACCCGGAGTAGGGGACCTCCGGGAACACAAATCTACGCGGGAGCTCGGGGCACCGGAGTGCTGCTATCAACGGCTGGCGCGCCATTTCGAAAAGTTGGCCGCGTCTCGGGCCCGAGCGACTTCGTCGAAAGCCTCGGGTCAGGTTCCAGTGGTGCCCGTTGGCCGGAGGGGCACCGGGCGTGGCTGGTGTGTACGCGCCGGCGTGGACCCAGCATCGTGGGATTCTCCGCGAAACGGTTTCTCCGGACGCCCAAATGTTTCTGGCGTGCTTTTAGTTTCCTTTGAGGATCCATCCCGCGGTCTGTCGTGATGGAACGTTTGCTGTTGAGGTACGTATTGGCGATTCTCGCCGAAACCGAGAATGAGTATATCTTCCCTGGAACATAAATATGTCGGAGTTTAGACTCTCAACCGCGGGGCCCGATCTCAATGCCCCCTCGACAACAGGAATTACCTATCTTTTGATTGGTTGAGGATTCGTCGGGCCTGTTCCCAACGGGATTCTAACTAGACCCTGATTAAATAGGACAGGTTTAAGCACAATGTCATAACCCCCGACCGGACGGAAAATCGTCGAGATTGAACGGGCCCGTGTGGCCCACTAGTTCTCTCCCGCGGTTCGCCACTTTACTTCTGTCGTGCGCGACAGTTCCTGCTCTGCGGCTTAGCCGCCGTCCTCACCGTGCGCCGGAGGAGACTTGACGCAGAGGCGTTTGCCTTTGTAACTGCTTGACCACCTAAGCCGTGCACGGCAGTTAGTTGCAGTGTGCCATTTTCTTTTGTGTAACTGTTGTTTTTTGTTGAAGTAAAGTTTATTGTTATCAGTTGTATTCATTACAGCTTCGCCTCCAAGCCTATCGACTCTCAACCGTCGGCCACGACAAGAAGAAGCAAGAAGTCTTCATCAACTCCAAGCAGCATCCGGACCACATCTTCCATGATCTCCCCTTCCGGTTCCCGACGGTAGCTCAAGATGCTTCCTCGAGGTCCGCGAACAAAAACAACTTGATCTTTACTAAACCAATGCACAGTACCATAAAATAAGAGACTATGATCAAAGTTTTAGGCGCCCGTGCACTCGCGCACCTTGAGCGCGGCTCAAATCTGTACACGTGCACTCTTCTCTTTTCTGAGATGACATCGAAGGCAAGCTGTATTAGAGCAGTGGGTCAATCTGCTCGGATAGCTCGCAGCCGTTTCTCGCTGCATCAGTTGTAAAATTTAGAGAGGCGCGCTGCGTTAAGGCATTGCGCGTTTTCACGGCATCACTACGTCGACTCATCGTCTCAGCCAAGCCTGGCGAACAACTTCGTCTTCTTCAGCGGTACGTCATAACACTCAAACGGCGCCAAGTCACTAATTGGATCCAAACCCGACGCTGAGCGTCATTCAACGCGTTGACTGGACACGCCTTCCAGCCCAACATTGACGCTGCGCTTGTATCCAATGGACCTTTTCCGAGAAGCGTTCTGCGCACGCGCGAGCGCCCGATGCCAAGCGGCGGAAATTGGCACCAAAAATCGAGGAAATTCGGAAGGAGGCTATAGATCAGCGAGTAGCAAACGTAATTGCAGCATACATATAATTGTGTTACGCAAAAAAAGAAAGCGGACGGAAAGAATAACACGACGTTTAAGTGGACGCCACGGATGCCCCACTTGGACGGCGCGTTGGGCGTTGGTTGGGCACGCCCTGCTGCTCAGAGAACGAAGAAACTGGTAGCGTAGCTCCCATTATCGATTGGTAGCGCAGGTAGGTCCCTTCCTCGATTTTTAGTTCGTGCAGCCACCGCCTGGTGCCGTCGGTATGTGAAAAAGGTCCATTTGTGTCTCGGCTACATCTCACAGTGAAGACATCAAATTTATAATGCGCAGTCTTTGATTAGTTTAGGTGAATTTATACAGACCCATTCTCTAGACGCCAAAAAACTCTTCCAGTTATTCGCCAAAACCAATCTCGCCCGCGCCCGGTGTCAAGCTACGGCGTGTGCGAGCACCATTTGCTTGGCACAAATATAGCGCAACTTTCTCTGGCTATGAAGCCAACGCTGCGGACGCCTGTGTAGTCGTGTAGCTTTGAGCGCCACTAAACACTGTACACACGCGCTCTTCACTTCTTCAGAAATGCCCCGCGCCTCGGCACACCCGCTCACCTTGCACGCGAATAAATGTAAAATGAAAATAAGAATTATACAAAAAGTCCGAAAGGAATCCGTTCTTATTGTTTCAATAAAACGCTAAAAATAATGCGGCGTTTCTTCCTATCTTTTTTTACGTTTTATTAGCGCTGGAGAGCAGGTGCTGAAAGCTGCGTATACATCGTTTCCTTGTTCAGAAAATCGCAGCCAAAAGTTTTGTGTTTTTGTGTCGTTTCGAAAAGAGAGCAAAACGGCAGCTGCCCGGCATGGGAAATAGTAAAGAGAGACCCATTTCATAGCACACATAATTTATTCTTTATGTTTTAAATGTTTTAACCGCTCGTAAAAATGTAGCACTGAGTCATTTTCACAAATGTACACGATTGGCATATTAGCAAAATATAAACGTCACAATAATGCTGGCGAACCTTGAACACACTCTACATTCCGTCCGATTGTTATTCGGCTTAAAATCATCGCTTGTTTTTACAGATAACCTGTGGAACGGAGGTCTGGGCCTTAACAAGAGCGAAATGTAACGTCGTTCACTGAAAAGAAAAAATACTGTAGCTAAAGCGATTTCACTTTTACAATTATAAAAAAGTAATGGCAGCTGGTGGTAGCAATTTAGCCGCCACAAGTTTCCGGAATTGCCCCTACACAGGCAGCCGTCTGACGAAAAAACTCACAGCCCAGCGCAGTCGGGTAACACTGACGTGAGATGCTTAATATGCTAAAAAAAGAAGGAAGGTAGCAGTTATGAAGCATAGGCCACTATGGAATTACGATATATACGAAGTTGTTAGGGGAATATAAAAAGGCGTCATGGTGCTCAGGGTTTTCTTTTGGCAGTGCTGTATTATGCATGAAAACTGAGGTTCGGTCGAGCTTAGAGATCCGGAAGAGGAGCGTGGGTGGACTGGCACTGGGGGCGCATGGGAATACACCAACTGAAGGTGTGCAGGTAGACATTCGCTGGGAATCTTTCGAGGCTAGAGAGGTGATCAGAAAGTGGAAATTTGAGCCAAGGTTATACGCAATCGGAGATAGACGGAGGGCGAAAAAGATATATAAGCATCTATACACGAAAAGTCTAAACACCAAGTGGAGAAGCCGAACCCGAAAACTAGAACGCAAATACAAACAGTCAAGTGCTGGGTAGAGCTGACGAAGAATGGATGATACGTGCATTTTACTAACAAAAAGAATATTTGAAGGCTGGTGGAAATTATCTAGGCAGAGGTGAATGATGTACAACTAACTTCTTCAGCTTGGGACAGGCGAGACAAAGGAAAATAGATACTCTGTCCCACGGGGCTCCGGCCCAAGCCTCAACCCTGTCTCCCAGCCGAACCGGCGCGGCGGTAACGTCCACTAGGTTTGACCAGAGGAAGGATTAGCCACTTCCTGGCTGGGATGGTAATGTTTTTCGTTTTCTTGCCTGATACCCCCAAAGGTCGTCCTGGTGATATCCCACACAGCGTGGTGATAGCTACGAAATTGCAGAGGGGAAGCAAATTGGCTTCGAAGGGCGAAGGGAAGAATCATACTTTTGGTTTTTAATTTCTAGGCTAGCTGGCGCGAGCTTCCGCCCGTTATAAAGGGTACAGCCGTTAGCATCCATCCAGATATGGACGCTTCGTTTGAGACTGCTGCTGGAAAGGTCTATACACCGTTAAACAAAATACAAGAAAGACATCAACTGCGGTTTTGCACCTTAAGCTCTACCAATGACTATTCTGAACACGCATTTCTCGCATACCAAGATGTATTAGAACTGTTACATGGTGTCCAATTTTATCTGCACACTGGTTTTTGTAAATGTTCTGTTGTATTTGACCCTGTCAGCCATTTTTTGCAGCTTAGTTGTCATTCACTGAAGCCGCTTCGTGAATCACGGTGATTCGCTGTTAGCTTGCTTGAGGGGAAGGTAGATGCAAAGGCGTCTAAAGCTTTATTCACCCGACGAAGATTATCTCCAAGGAGGGGATTAAACGTCATCGAGATCTGAGTTCACGTTGGCTGCGTCACGAATGTTCGCTAGTCTCCGGATCCCGCGTGGAGCCGCGGAGAATCTGCGATCGGTCAACAGAATATCCGTCGTCCCGTCGGAATGAGCGCGTGCCCAACTTTTGGGGCAGGACTACAGCCAGCAGCATTGAGCTGCGGGATACCTATTGTTTTCCCCCTTTTTTTATTTCCCTGACTTTTGCTCGATGAGCCCCCATAGTCGCAAACAGGTCCATGAATAGAATGACTCCGCAGACTCAACTGCATGCGGCTCGAGCCATCGTGCGAATGCTCGCTCGGATTTTCTGCACCGCTTTCTCCTTCTAGCGGTCCTTCCCCCTCGTAACTTTTGGATGTACTGGGTTTTCACCGAAGATAAAGATCTGACGAGATAATACACACAGCGAGGCTCCGAGAAGCAGGATTTGGAGACCCAGTTGCTGCGTTCAATTTACCTTCAGCTCCTGCACCGGTACAGAAAGGTAGGGCAGTGTTCTTCCGGTCGTATCTGAATACACATACCGGAAGTACAATGCCCTACGCTTTTCTGCACCGGTGCAGGAGGTGCAGGTAAATCGAACACCTAGTGATTCCCTCGGCCTGCGAAAAAGTCACAAAAAGTATCAAGGTAGATGCCGGGAGAGACTGCGGAAAGAGGGGTGAAGGCGGTCGCCTCGAGATACGGAGCGAGTGTCGTTTTTCGGCCAGTTGCAAGTAGAGCCAGATTTGCCCCGCCGTATAAAAATAAAGAAACAAATAGTCCCGGATGCACCGTAAAACATGGTACGAAGTTCGTCCGGTGTAGCATTGATGCAGTGTATAAGGTATACCTTTCACGTGCGGGCAGGTATGTATCGATCAAACAGGGCGGTGTTTGAACATCTGTTTAAGGGAACACAAAAGTCCGTTGAAAGGATTGGCTTACTCTCGTCTTTCGATGCATTGTCGCGATTGTGGGCGTGAGCCAAGATTGACTGACACATAAGTAATTTTGAAGCACAAAGATCAGCTGTCTAGACAGGTAGCGGAGGCGTACCAAATAAAAAACATGAGATCCATACATCAGTTCCCGCGCTTCCGTAGCATCGCGATGTTTTGAAGAGCTTGGCTCACAATGGACTACAAGTTCTCATGCAACCTCGACCAAGTCGTCGTAAAGTTAAAGATGACTGGCCACTATCAGCTCTTTCTGAACTATGCAACTGAATATATCCTGCACAACCATATGAACAGACGCGATCAAGCCACGAAAGGCAGTGCTGGCTCACTTGCTCTTGCGGAAGCATAGCCGCGCCATTCCCTTAGCTGACCAACGCTTGTTGAAATGAATCGCTTGAAGGGCTAGCACCTTGCATCCAGGCAAATTATTCGTTAACCCGGATTGTGTACCGTCTGGAAGGTTGGATATCTCAAACTTACAAAAGACGTCCTGAACTGAATTAGCCTATTGAAAAGATGAAGGAAACCCGCAAAGAAAACGTACTCGCCGAGGTGTTTGTAAACAGGCAGGAAAACAGACACAAAAGATTGTTTACAAATCTCCAAGAAATTTATTACACAGCATGTTCCGTAGACAAGTACAACCGTGCAAGCGGTCTGCGAAATGTAAAGAGGCACTACTATGCTTTTATACGGCTGAGAAGATTGCAAAGCAAAGAAGAACCGGGATAATTCTAGGCTATATTGTCCATTCTCCTGGCAGCTGGAAGAATAATTTCCCCGAAATTCTTTCGGCAGACGCCTCTCATTGGCGCTGGCAATCAGTTCATCGTAAGACGTTTCATCGAAAGATTGTTTTACAAAGAGCTATGATTAGCTTCTTTTTTCTTTTTTTGTAACAAGTCACCTTAGATTGTCGCCGTAAATGGATTGTAGGGTGGGCCACATGGGCTAACGTTTTTGTAATGAGCCGTAGCAGTATGTCGCCGCGAAGCTCCGTTGAAGCGTCTGCCGGGCAGTGACACACCCGCGAAAAGATGTCCCTGCAGCGTGCAATTCACGGAACGAGTGTCGGTGATATGTTAGTGTCGACGAAACGTGTCCATGAAACGTGTATCCACGAAAAGTTGTCTATGGAACGTGTTTCCACGAAATGCCGGGAGAACAACAAAGTCAGTATTCTGCCGGCAGTTGTCGCATGATTTCAGACAGCTAATTGAAGGCCACTGCCAATAGAATTTTCGGGAAATTATTGTCCCGGCTGCCGGGAGAATAGACATTGCCTAATTCTATAGATAATCTGGAAGAGTACCCGTAGAACAGCGGTCACTCCTTGCCAACAAACAGGTCGCAGTGAAGTTAGCATGAACTTAGAGGACTGGAAAGATGTATTCCGAGATATATGTCGATACGGGCACTGCAGAACAACCACACAAACAAAAACGAGATGGAAGAGCTCCGTGAAGATTCAAGACGATGCGGTACAAGCTGTCATTTGCTGAACCAAACCAAACCACAAGAATTTCTGTGACTTCTTTGAAGGAATCGCTGGTTGCCGATATACGCGTAGGACTTTTGGAACACTGATAGCTTTGGGAAGCTTCGAATACGTTGAAATCCACAGCTACACACGCCGCAACTAAGAATTCAGGGCAAGTGAAAGGAATGCTGGTGAGGAGGAAGCCCATAGGTTGCTGGAGAGGTGAGGAGAAACGTTCCCCTCGCTCCAGTATTTCAGCCTGCCTCCTCCTCCCACACCGAAAGCAGAATTCTTCTTCAAGGAGGTCTGCAGGGGGTGCGCCCACAAAAGGCTTATCTTCAAGGGGCATTCCAACAATGAACACAGCGAAAGCATTTGTCAGTGGATACTTTTGTGAGTTCGTCCCAAAGATGATAATGCAGTGGATGCTATGTGACTGGTCTGCCAAGCAGTGTCCTTCAGGCAGGTTCCGCGCTCTTCCCGCTTGGAGACTATACACCTTTTTTACAAGGGCGCAGCCATCTTGAATGTCGTCACTTATGGTATGCGGTAAAACATCGTTATGATCTCTCCACGCCGCTAGAAAGTGTTTACGAAAAATGCGTGATTGTCACACATTGTTTTGCCTCACCTTTATTCTCTCGCAAATTCAAGCTTGAAATGCTTTATTTTTTCTTCCCGCATACCAGATACTGTAATCCACGTGACTGAGAACGGCAGGAGACAAAAAACGTCTATTGGCGCCGTGCACGACCAAAAGCGTCGCTGTCACCGGTCTTCCACGATTGGTCAAATGCATGCTATCGACGTCTTTAGTATGATGAGTTCTACTCTCATCGACGAAAATGAGAGCGAAGTTAGACTGTCTACCTTGACGGCCTTGATTTAGGAACGTAATGACCAGGCTTTCGCCGCACTTTTTACGCAAAATCGAACCTGTCGCTCCCTACTAATAATCTCGGTCGTGACGTCTGTGGTAGGAACCAGAAGAGGGCGCCGCCGAAACATCTCGTCGCTAATAGTCACGTGGCCGTAATCGGAGACACGATTTGTCTATAATACGCATAGCATCTACTCTGCTGTCAATACCGAGTGAACAGGACAGCAACACGATGGCTAGTTTTGGAGTCCCAAAGGGACTGCCCAGACCAAATGTTAACCAAAAACGGGAAGTATGAATATCCTATGTTTTACGCCGTATAACCCACATTCTAAATTGAAATGCAGAAATAACCGCGTCTTTTCTTTCTGCCCACGATGACCACTAAATTTCGCAGCACGCTGGTAACAGATTTTTTTTCTCGCGAGGGTTGTCTACATGTAACAAACACTGCAGCATTTTTTAAACAATGTAATCACAAGTGCCACAAAGATAAAATATTCCCCAAACGGAAGTTAAAAAAAACGCGAATCTAACACCACGATGACAACGCATGGAAGGGTTCACGGCTTCAGGAGCTAACGACTTGAATAACTAAAATAATCATTTAAAAACAATACTATATATCAGCAACAGTGCTTGCTTATTTGAGGAATTCGCAGAACAGTAAGGTAATCAAACGTCCCTAAGGTGCCGCGCATCTCACTATTAAATAATTAGACATTTGTTTCGGGTGTAAAAAAGTGTTTTAATGTATATTTCGTTATTTTCAACGTGGGCGTCGACGGACATAACGACGCTCCTTACGCCCCTGTCGAGGTAAGTTACTACTGTTGACACGTTGTAACGCCACTATATCGCACTATAGACTCGTCTATTTGACCCGCATGCCGTCTCGAGAGACAGCTGTTTCAAATGTCGGTGATGGACAGAGCAACGTCGTAGCAATCGCGACACGAGAGCCCAGTGCCCCTCGATCTGGCCGACCGCGCTCGCTCTGCTGAAATGTGAGTGTGGGAATTTCGAGCATCGTTAGCTTGCTGATGTCGCAAGAGGCTGCTTTGTTGTTGAGAATACTTTGCCTTGCAAACGCCTGCGGAGCCGTTGTAGTGCTCGGCGTACCTCCCGCACAGCATGGCAACCTTTCTGGCGCCTGATAGGCTAAGAAAGCCCATAGCATGTCCTGCGGTTCATTCTAAATTGAAGCAGAGTAGCCGCGAAGTAGGTCAAACGGTGCGACGACGCGTGTTGTTGACAAACAAACAGAAAACAAATATCTCCTAGGTTTCTCCTGTTTCAGATGTGGCGATTTGAGACATATGAATGCTGTAAATGTCATGGAGGGGTCAATTTGTGGTCATTACTATCCCGTTCATTCTGCTGGCTCTCTACACTAATGAACTGCCTCCAAATCTTTTAATTTTGGAGACGCGTTTTTTTTTTTCTAAATAGCTTTGTGACAACATTTGTCAAAGTGGTGCGGCCTAAGAAGCAGCATTCTTTGCACACTCGCTACTTTGGTGCAATAGAGTGTGGATTGAATTGATCCGTGTAATTGCCACGCCGACTTCATCATGTCGTAGGCAATTAGCGGAGAGCGATTGATATTGATTATAAACTGATGCCAGTGCTATATACATAGCGCGACACTGGTAATGGCGAAAAGTTATGGTCACTGATAATGTGAGAACGGCAAGGAAGAGCTTCAGTTTTTCCGCACCCAGCGCGAGCGTCCTTTTTTCGACAACACTATGTCGACTTGTGCAGCTCAAGCGCGAGCACGCAGCCAAAGCTCGGCGGAAGACACGGAGCGCGTGCTGAAGGAAGGACGTTCGAAAGACACGCCCTGTCGTTGTCACTTTGTCAATGACTCTAGTGCTCTTTCTCCCTTCTAATCAGCATTCCATAATCGAACCTACTATAGTCGTTGACTGGTTAAGCGTAAAGTGGAAAGTTCTCCCACCCTTTTCCACTTCAGCGAAGCGAACGGTGGAGAGGAGGTCGCCTCCGCTCCGGCGTTCGCTCTACTAAAGTGGAAAGGGGAGGGAGGAGCTTCCACTTCTTTCATGACCTGTCACAGACTATAGCCAGATTGGAAGTGAATATGGGGAGCACTAAACGGAAAAATTGCTAATGTCGTATTCGCGCTAAGAGTATCGTGCAGCGACTGAGCGATATTGTGAGCGCGAAGGTGACATCGGCGCTGTTTTCGTATTTCATTTTCAAAGAACAACGACTGTCACCATATTTTCTCACTTCTGGTAATGTTCGAAATGAACTTATCACACTACAGTGGCAGTTAAGCCTTTCAAATCTAAAGAAAAAAATAGAATAAAGGCTGAACTCCATGGAGCGAATTATGGGACGAATAACTGACGAACGCCGCCCGGCGGCACGCTCGCTTTACGCGAGATGAAGCAGTCACTGTGCTGATGACACGCGCAGAGCAAAAGCCGCCGATCCAAATTCGTCGCTTTTTCGCAGCATATTCATCCCATGGAGTCCAGTCTTAAAGCGGTGATCGCTTGCTTGCGCTAACAGGGTACCGCAACGCTGCCAAGCACTCACTCATGGTGCTTTTCTTGTTGCCCGTCGTCATGCCTAAGTTTCGTCAACGCGATAAAAGTTTAGATTATGGGTGTCCCTGCGGCCAAACCAAAAATCAACCCTTCTGGCCAGACACTTGCCGGCCTTCTTTATGTCTCCGGTGGCCTAGAACTGGCCCGTGGCCAAGCTGTCCGGATACTGGCCAACCGTCGGCTGATAGAAAGTCACTTTTTGGTGCTGCCTGGGACGCCTTCAGGCATCATCAAAGAAATATATGAATAAAATAAAAATTAAATGGATGAAAAAGTAGAACACGAAAATAAGGTCGGCTGAAAGTTAAAGCTTTGACGTCACAATAGAACATGTCAACAGCCATTTGTCACTGTGTGAATGTGCGTGTGTGTGTGGCTGCGTATATATATGGGTAGGATATGTGTATGTGGTTTGTGTCTGTGTCTTTATATTCGTTTGTTTTCGAGTGCACACGTGCGTCTCTGCGTACGTGCGCCTTTCTGTTTATAACTACACGGGTGCCCGCGCGAATGCGTGTCCTCGGAGTTGATCAGTCGCGCGTTTAAAGCTCTAAACGTAAGCTGAATAGCGTCCCTTTAGCATTCAGGCCTTACACTAAGATCCGTCTTTAAGCTGAAAAATGGTTATCGCCCTTGCAGTTGAAATTTTTATGTTGGCTGGTACATCTCCTATCTTTGCGTCAACCCCCGGTAAGCAGAAACTCCAAGTCGACACCCCAACTATGTTTTTATTATTATCTTTTTTTTTTTTCAATCGTGAAAGCCTTTGTGCTTAATCATCAAGAGTTTAAGACGTAAAGGACTACCTGAGGAATACAAATATAAGCGAGGGCGACTGGCGGAGACTTTATACGATATAATATTCGAGGCACATTGTGCTTTTATTTTTATATCTACGGGGAATTTTGTAATTTATTTTTACGGTTCATTCTGCTGTTCCGGCACAAATCACAGTAAATGATTTGATAATTTTGACATGAATGAAGGCAAATTAACGGATCGAAAATATCACGGACCCCTTGCTTGAGCATACGTTTGCCAATAAACCATGACAACGTTCTGGTGATTATTATTTATATGACATTTGTCGAAGAATGTTTTTTTTTATATATTTAAGCTTATATTGCGCGAAGACTAAACTCCGATTTTCTTCACACTGCCCTAGTGCGTACGCTCAGAAAGGCTTGATGAGCCGAGCGGCTGTGAAGCAATAAAACATCCACTTGAAGGGGTTCCGACAAATTGTAAGGAAAAGATGTAACCTATAACCAACACCAAATTCAGTTTCAAAACTTTTTTTTAACTCTATCAATGGGAACAAAACCTTTCTAAAAAATGAAAGACGTTTACGAATTTCTCTGACGCGAAATTAGAGCGCAGCTCTTGGGGAGCAGGAGGAGAGGCGCGGAGGGGAGGGGATGCCCCTGCCTCCTCCTCCTCCGTACTTCCCCCCCCTCCATACCCTCCCCTCCTCCCACAGTTTCCCCTCTAAATTTAGCTGAAAAATTGACGCCACGTGACCTCAACAGCAATTCGATTCCTTACTAAATTTAGCGAGGAATTGAATTGCTGTTGAGGTCACGTGATCTCAATTTTAACGCTAAATCTAGCGGAAACGCTGAATTTTTCCTGGGTGAC
>JAZHYW010018697.1:0-38978 GCA_037355805.1 Ixodes ricinus
GGAGCATGGGCTGTCCCAGGACGCCCCTGTTGAGACCTCGGAGCAGGTCGGTGTGGTCACATGGCCACGATGGGAACCTTGCCCCATGTTCACTGAAACAGTCGTCTCCCGAGAAGAGTGCTGGAGACTGGTCGTTATGACGAGCAGCCGCTTGTACTCGTTCGGTCTCGGGCCCAGCAACATACTGCACGGGTGCAGTGGAACAGCTGGCGACGGGCTCCCCTGACGTGGCTGATGGTACTGCTCTGCTGTGCGTGCCAGCTGCTCAAACTGCAGCGCGAGCTGTATCGCGCGCTCGAGCGTCGGTACCTGGCGACCTACGCAGTCTCTAAGAATGCGATCCTGAACACGGCGCGAGATCAAACCATCAAGAAAAAGATCACAAAGTCGCGTGTTCTCGACCCGTCTTCAAACGCACAAAGCGCGTGCTGATGGCGTAACGCCGCTAAGAATTCCGTAACACTCTCTCCTGGCTGCTGAACGCGAAGACGGAGCTTCTTACGCTCGAGCGCTAGGGATCCGGAAAAACAAAATGGCTCTCTACGGCCGCTAAAAAGGTCTCGAACTCGTCAAGAAGTTCCGAGTGCGGAAGGTTAGTGAATCCAAATGCGGACACTATTCGCTGCCCTTCAATTCCCAGCAACGAAAAAAGGATCTGTTTCTTCCTCTTTGGGTCAACAGCCTCGAGGCCCGCCGCACCTAGGAATGACATGAATGTCTCCTTCCATGCAGGCCAGGCCTGTGGTGGCGGTCCTGGAACTGCGAGAAACGGCGGTGGCGGTGGCAACGCCGCGGACTGAACGACCGTTATCTGCCGTTGTTCAGTATTCATGATGTCTGTGTTGCAAAAGGATGTATCCTAAAGCAAACGTATACGCTCAACTGTGAATGAAAGAGCGCGGACTCTTACAGCTAGTTTACAAAACAGAACCAAGCAGCGCACCGCAAACCAAGAACAAAAATTGCGTAGCTTGAGTCGCACAGTCACGATAAGCGAGTCGACAAGGTGCGAGGACCGTAATCGAAGCTCACATACAAACTGTGGCAGCTAAGTGCCATAACGACTTTAAAGTGTAAGTTTTGAAAATAGGTGAGCGACTCAAAAGATGCTCGTAGCCAACGGCTACATGCAGTGAATGCAGTACACAGAGCACTTAGCAGTCGCACACCCTTACGCGGTGTTTAGGTCAAAAGGAGGAATTCTGCCGGCAAGCCGCGGAACAGAAAAGACGGTGAAAAACGAAATGAAAGCAAAGAACTCGGGGCTTGAAACCGCTACAATAAACCAACGTAGGGAGCCGGGATAGCTACCGGGTGCCCAAGCCGATGACTACCCTAACGTTCCAAACGAGGGTTGGCTGTAGGAAAACGAAGCCCGAATTGACAGCGGAGAGCGGCAGACGCGGAGGACCGTTAGACCACGAACCCTGAACAATCCTCGTCGCCATAAAATGTAGTATTGTAAGACCGCGCGCTGGCCAACTAGTCTGCGGGGTGATGAGGTGCCGTTGACCTAAAGGCCGGTTCGCCGGGACATCGCTGGATGCGTGAGGTCCGACTCACCGGGCTGCCGTGTGGGTTCCGGGAAACGGCCGGTCATTTCGGAGCGGCGATTCCTCCGACGACATCAGATCCCGCAGGACGAAGCCAGCAACACGTTCGTTCGGGTCGCGATCTCAGCGTGTCCTCGAGCGATCGGCCGGATCGCTCGCCTTTTATTGATTTTACAACAATGGCAACTGCTACCCAATCAGTGATCTCGCGTGAGGTGATGTGACGCATCTTTCTCTTTTACACATTACTACACATATGTCCTGAGAATGAACGAAAAATGTCCGGGCCTCCCCAGGACATACGGAGGATGTGCAATGGACGTACAAATGGATCCTGTTTGGACTGCTTGAGGATGAGTTGGGGACTACCTGAGGATGTCCAATCATCCCGACTTGGACATCCTGAGGATGTGCATAGGATGTCTTTGCGTTGTCCGGGTGTTGTTGCTTTTTTTTAACATAGAAGTACAGGGTGTCACAAAAAAAATTTACACGGTCTTTTTACCGCAAAAATAAACTAGGCATCGCCGAACGCTCATTCTCCGCCCAAAGGTAGCGCTAGAAGTCACAACCAGATGCCAAAGTTTCAGCCCGATCCGATTACTTAATCAAAAGTTATAAGTGATTTTCTGAAACTTTCAATGGGAAAATGGCGGCCGACGGAGTTTTCAAACACATGGCGCTCTATGGCACCAGAAACCGAAAACCGGCAAAAATGGGCTCCATTTTCCCATTGAAATTTTCAGAAAATCACTTATAAGTTTTGATTAAGTTATCGGATCGGGCTGAAACTTTCGCACCTGGTTGTGACCTCCAGCTCTACTTTTTGGTGGAGAATGAGCGTTCGGCGATGCCTAGTTTATTTTTGTGCTAAAAAAGACCGTGTAAATTTTCTTTGTGACACCCTGTACATTAACTTAGGAAGCACCATCAAACTGTTCTCTAAAAATATATATATAAACAAAAAAACTTGTTAGTTTTAGACGGCGAAAAAGAAGAATTGCCCTCAAAGCTTTTCAGCTTATTATCGCCGTTCTCTTATTATCGCCGTTCACTGAAAAACAAAGTAACTTTCCATCATGAAAAACAACTTTAATTAAGCACAGCAATTCTTCGATGTCCGTCAAGTCTCACGTGGTAACAGCGGTTCTTAAGTAGTGCCGAAATTACGCGTAAAAATGTCTTCAAACGTGTCGTCTGCTAACACAACTGACTTTTAAACCACGAATGACTGTACATACGTTGAATCTCGCAAACCCTCGCCTCATTCAACCGCAGCAGAGCTTCTGCCCAACGGAGTCGTAACCCTCAACCCTTGACGGAGTCGTAACCCCGCGTTCATTTAGGCTTAGGAATGGCCAGAATCAAAAGACTATCAAAAAAATGCGGCGAGGTCATTGCTCACGTCTTTGCGATTTAAGTGAGGTAAGGCAAAGCGAAAGCCTCCTGCACCATTCGTTGCTGACTAGCGCGCCCGATATTGCAGCTACAACGACATATTAGTTCCAAAGCGAGCGGCGCTCACTCACCGGAGCACCGCAATGTTTCCCCGAATCCCTACCGAGCCAGTCACGTGATTTAAGAATCCCTCTCTAGGTACTACGGCTAACTTTAGCAGCGGTTAGCGCTTCGGGCAAACGGGCCCCGGATGCTTCAGGTGGTCCACTATTCTCGAAAATTCCAAATGACACTGCCTGCACGATCTTCAACGAGGTAACCTACAACGAAAGTACGTATTGCCCTTTCATGCAGCAGCTTGTAAAGTTTCATGTTCAAGTCCACACCTACAGATAAAGAATACCAGTTCATTCCACCGTGACGTCATGCGATACATGTTGACAGGGGAGTCCTTATTGGACAGGGGCGTGGTGATGCTTTGATGGGATTTAGGATGTCATAGAATTTATTTACAGGTCTTTTCTGTCTTTTCGCATCCCTTGTCAGACAGATAAGATGTCAGGGATGGGACCGCGGTCAGTCCTTGATGGAACGTTTTTTTATCCCATTGAAGACCCCTCGTCGTCCGGAATCACTACCTTCAAGGCGAAGTGCCAAGCCCACGGGAAAGTAATTTCAAAATGAAAAACTTACACTTCCAACTTCAAGCTTCATCTCATTTGGCGTCTCAAACAAATTCTAAAAAAATGTATTGCAGTATCAGTATTTCTTTATTGTATTTCTGTCCTCCCTAAAATGTATTCCTGTATTTATATTTCCAAATACTTTTTGCCTCTATTTGTAATGTATTTCCGATACATATCACGATACACTTTACAAATATATTTCAGTATCAGTATTTTAGCTACTATTTTAATGTATCCCAGTATTTGTATTTCCAAATACATTTTTGAGTAGTTCTGCCCAACCCTGAGCAAGAGCACTCAGTTTCACTTAGAGCAAATATCCGCTTTCTTGAAAGCAAGGTTGAAAAGCAGCTGGGCAACTGTAAGTTAGGTGATTTCTATGCTTCTATGTGGTGTGTATAAATGAGATAATAGCTGACTGACCTTTTTGTTCTTTCTTTTAGTGCAGAAGCTGGTTCAAGAGCTTCCAGGCATGAATAGTAAGCACATCGGAGCACACCAACCTGGTATGAGCGATGGATTTTTGCGCGCGTTCATGCCCCTTACAAATTGGCCTTTTTTGGTAGCTTTATAAGTATGTACCTATCAACGGTATCATTTGTCCATCATTACAGTGAGCATGTGTCCTCACTTGTTTGCATGGGGGTACATGTATGCAAGAAAATGCAGTGATAATTACAGGATTAATGGCAATGTCTTTTCCCTGGGTGCGCACAGAAGGCTGGCATGTACCTTCTTGTGAAGGAACGACTCAACAGCACTACCAAGTTCTCAATATTGCAGATGTACACCTATTTTGTGCGATCTTGTTGGTTTGACAGAACAGGTGTGGTGGATCATCGAGCACGCACAGTGCTTCATGATCCATCTGTCAGAGTGGGAATCAGCCTGAATTGGCCCTCTGGCCAATCCGGGCTGGTGTGCCTCACTTTGGCTGGTGAGGCACCAAGTGGTGCCTGTGAGACTGCAGGTAGGAACTTGGGTGACTGTTATGATAGTAAACTGCAGCTTATTTGAAAGGCAGACCTATGAAAAAATTGCAGCGCGTGCTGAAAGACCCTGTGTTGAAGCGGACACAGATTTCTGACTGCTAGTTTAGTTATGAGGCAGAGTAAAAAAGTAACCGCAACTTAATTTTTATTTCCACAGTACTCCACATATTAAGAAAACCACTTTAGCACTTTTAAACACTGGTCCTTCCATGTCCTACTCATGTGCTTCAACACGTCACCAGTGCATAGATGCCGCAGGAGAAACATTATTGTGACTGGCTCTGGAGCCTGTCTGGCTCCGGACTGGCTCCAGAGCCGGGTGCGTTTAGCCGGGACTAATACCCAGTTCTTCAGCCACTTCACTGATAGTGACACGCCGGACTATCTAGCCCAGAAAAAACCTACTGAAGGATTTAATCAAAGTAAGCTCGCTTCTGGAAAGTGCTTTCAGAGTACAATGCCGTATCGTGCTGCAGCTGACTGTAATTGTAAGCATAACAGTTTTTTAAGTAACTATTCATAAAACACCCCTCGTCATTGGCTGTCCATTTTCTTGATGCCAATGCCAATCATGTGCAGCTTCCAATCACCGCTGGAACTTTTCATTGTGGTTTTCCATTAGGCCTTTTTTTCACCTGTACAGTACACCTTCTGTGTAGCATTTTGACATTCTTTTTCCAAAGTTGCAGAGCCTGGTGCAGTTGTTGTGGCAGCATTAGATGTCCAGCTCCCAGCCGCACCAATCCAGGCCCCAGAAGCCGAGCCCCCAGCTGCACCAGATGCCCAGCCTCCCACAGAGGAAGTGCCCAACTTCACACCGACTGCTGATGGACGCGTAAGTACAGTTCTCAAAGAGTTGCGTAACTATTTTCAATGTTAAGTGACCTAAACAAGATTTACACATATGGTTTATTGTGATTTTTTGTGTGATGTCACTTGCGACGTTTGAAGTTACGGCAAACAAAAATGGTACATGCCTTTGTTTACATTGTTTACATTATGTCTACTTTTTCCCCAGTTTCACCTCTGCAACAACACCTTTATCGACGCAGAGAACGCATCAAAAATATTTAAAAACAAAAAGGGCACAATTGCTGTGCGGGAAGCCGCCCAAGCCATTTGGGGTACAGAAACACTGGCTCAGCGAAGGGTGTGCGGGAGGTTGCTGCCAGGGGACCTCAACGCTAAGCAGCTCACACCGGCCAAGGTTCAGGTAGTCTCTGGTCAGTATTTTATGCATAACTTTTAAAAGCAGATAGCATTACAGTTGCTCTCATGTTTTTCATTCTCAGCGTGCCTGGAGCATTGGGGCTACCTGAACAAAAAGGACACAACAGTCGCTGCTGCAAACCTAACAAGAACCCTGAGCGACAAGATCCAAGATGTGAAGCGGAAGCTACGCTTGCAGAAGGAAGGACATCAATGAAATGTCAAATAGAAGGATAATCATAATGAATGTCAAATAAATTAATGTTTCTCATGGTGAACTTTGGCTGCTGTTCCAGCTGGAAATGATACGTGTTCCAGGAGGAAATGAAAACATTCCCGGTTGGAAATTATGCATGTTCCAGGTGGAAATAAAAGACATTTCCAGGTGTAAAAAATTCCATGCATTTTCCTGGAGGAAAGAAAACATTTCCACCTGGAAATGCTGCATGTTACAGGAAGAAAAATCTAATTTCCAGCAAGAAATTTGTCCATTTCTGGGTGGAAACAGCCTGGAATTCGGCTGGTAAAATAGATTTCCAGCTCCAGCCGTAGTCCATTTCCGGTTCCATAACACAGCCTGGACTGGAAGCATTTTTACCTGGGATCCAAGCTTAAATACAAGGACTCAGGTGATCGGCCTTTATTAATTTTTCCCACAATGAAATGAACAACCTAACTTCATAGGCATATGAATGCACAGGCCCGAATCAGTGGCGTAGCCAGAAATTTTTTCGGAGTGGGGAGGGGGGGGGTGTGGGACGTCCATGAGGTGGCTGGGACGTCCATGACTTGGGTATCGCTTCAAGACGCTCCGGATTTCTCAGCCACACATTTGACCTCAAGAAGGATCCGCCTACACGCCCAGATACATTTACCCCACGTGCACCCACAAATCGTAAACTAAAAGACGGTGGGAAAGTCGTTAAAGTCTGTCTTAGAGTGATGACCTTGCCCTGAGGCCACACTCTGATGTCCTCCTGGAAAATGCGTCCTCCGCCTTTGAAAATGGTTGACTAAGTGCCGTCCGCTGTGAAACATGACGCATATTTGGAGTCTGGGTCAGAAACGAAAATCTGTATTTCTTTCTTTACTCGCCTGGGTGTGCTTTGGTGCAAGGGGCAAACGCGTCTACCATCCAAACATATACGCCTTTTTTGTGTGTGTGTGTGTGTGAATGTTATGAGCCGTTTGGGAATATCTAGATCTCCCTACGAACGCATAGCATTCGTCTCAACGCAACGGTAGTCAGACATTTTAAAACGCATCGTTTTTGCTGTTGTTGTTTCTGTGAATATTTCTAATGAACTGTCTCCGCACATGTAGTTTCTTTACTGTTACTGTTCAGTTGAATTCGGATGATGGTGGATATCTCTTTAAATGTTTTTTATGGGCTTGTAACACTTCTTTTTGTAAATAAAATACAGATACTTTTCCGCTCTATTCATCTATCTGGGAAAGACGAATTCCTTTACAATAATTGCGTTACGAAATACATTTGACGAGCACAATGCTACTTGGAAGTTAAATATATGTCCTTTATAATATCAATAAAAAAATTTTCTCATGATTTTAGTAGGACTATAGACTGTTATTTTTGACACTTCACCATAGTGGCTTTTTTTTTTCAAGCCCGATCATTACCGTTTACAAGATGGGTTAACATTTTCTTAATTTTGATCCGTCTACAAACATATTAAAATTATTAAGTACACAAAAATGTTACTTAAGTATCAGGTTATATGCATCTAATTGGTTGAGTGCCTTTCGTCCCAGTTCTCCTCCAAGTACCTTTCGGGACAGCAGACGCTCCAGATTTCTTAGGACACGCCTTGTGCGCATGCGCAGAATGACTGATAAGGTGGTAGCAAGACCGACCACTGACTGGTGCAGCGAGAACATAATGCTTTCACCGCCTCGTCTGCTTAGCGATGAAATGTGTAAAGTCGGGCCACTGCCAATTCGCCAGCTAAGAAGCCGTAGTACTGAAGTTTCTACGTCTACTGACGCATAAACCTTTTTTCGGGTACTCGTCCGCAGTCCCCTAAGAGGCGTATCCGGTATGGGCGACGAAAAAATATTTAAAACGTCTTAACCTGTAGAAAGTAAACAAATAGAGGGGAGGCAAAACGAGAATCTGTGACAATTCCGCTCATATTCTAAATGTCAATACCCGTGGCGACGGCAAAACTATGTCTTTGCCCATACTGGAAGTGACGACAATTCAAGATGGCGGTTTAGATTTGTACATGTTACTCGAAAAACAAAAAATGTAATTGGTTACAATTTCAAGTACTCGTTGTTAAAAAGTATTCAATTTGATTGTTTTTATTGCTTGAGAAGAAAAGTAATTGTCCGTTACTTGACAAAGTAATCGTTACTTTTCAGATCACTCGAGATTTTCGAAACGACAGAATTTTCTGCCCGCTTTCGGGAAACCATCTCTTCTCGGAGACTTGGCTCCGGGAAGGGGAGGAAAATAGTAACGGTCACAAGTAATTTGAGTACCTCCAAAAGTAATCCGATTATGCCTGCAATTACATCCTAATGAAAGTAACTAAATGATTACAAAATTTTCTTTAAAAAGTAATCGATTACTAGTAATTTGATTACTTGCAATGAGTATACTGTACAATTGTGCCTCTATCCGGAACGCAAGTTCGTCTGCTTCTTTTGCAACGGTTCTGGTGACGTCAGAAACGCCGAGCTCTGATTGGTTCTGAATGAAGGATAGTGGGAAGACCTCAAGGCAGCTCGCTTTGAGGTCTACCCACTATCCTTCAATCAGAGCCAATCAGAGCTCGGCGTCTTTGTGACGTCACCGCAAGTCCTGCTCCAGAAGCGGGTCTACTCGCTATCCACATCAATCAATCAATCAATCAATCAATCAATCAATCAACCAATCCTTATTCGCATCGGAATGAAGAACATCACGGGAAGCGTGATCGGGGTCACGCATCGGACAAGAGCTATTGTGTCAGCGTTCAGCTGGGGGACTCGCGTTCCTGACTGTTTGAACGGGAGCTCCAGACCATTCGCATCCGATAGGGGAACCGCATCACCATCAGTCAGTGATGTAAAGAACTCAGCAGGGGATGCCGAAAATTTCTACAGCGTGTCTCGCCAAGCAATTTGCAGGATTATTTTAGAGCGCAGCTCTTAGGCGCCCGTTTCCGGGTTGAGCGGCGTCGCCGTCGGCGTAACTGTGCACGTTGCATTGTGGGACGTCATGCAGGTTCCCCGCTAAATTCAGCGGGAAAACCGAATTGGTGTTGCGGTCACGTGATGTCGATTTCCCCGCTAAATTTAGTGGTGAAACTTAACCCGCTACATTTAGCGCGAAAATTTACCCGTTAAATTCAGCGGGGAAACTGACGTCACGTGACCTCAACACCAATTCCTGCTTCCCCGCTGAATTTAGCGGGGAACCTGCGACGTCCCATAATGCCAAGTGCACGGTTACGGCCGTGTCTGTCTTGTCTTTGGTGTCAGCGCTCGTGTCTGTCTTGTCTTTCTTTCTTTCGTCCTCGTCTAAAAAGCGCTACCATGCCCTTGGCAACCCGATCCCTGCTAAATTTAGCGGAGAAAATGACATCACATGACTTCGTGTCACGTCACTCATGAACAAATTCAGCGGGAGGAGGAGAGAGGAGCGGAGGAGGATGAGGAGGGAAAGGAGGGGAGGAGGAGGAGAAGAACTGCGCTCTAATTTCGTGTTACAGAGATTTGTAAACGTCGTTAATTTTCTCAGTTTTTGCTTTTTTTTTTCATCCCCAAAATAAGATACATATCGCCGAAGCTTGGGCAGGTTATGTAGAAAATTCAGCACTGCTGCTTTCTCTAAGTCACTGACAGCTTAAGAAACGCAATGTGCCAACAAACAAAAGTTATGAAGTGTGTTTTTTTTAATTAACGTTGAGGGTTTTGTGGAGCGGCTCACACAATGTTAATTCGTTGGGATTGCAATCGCCGCCATTACAAAATGTGTATGCTTTTCTAGATGAAGTAGAAGCAAATAAGAGAAGCAGGAAAAATGGGAACATAACACTACAATAATCAACTCAAGAACAGCAAAGTATGCTGTTTTTTTTTGTTGTGTTTTACTTCTGCGCGAGTGATATGTCCGGTCGTCAGCGCTAACGCTCGCTTGGTGGAGTGGTTGTCCGGGCTGTATGGGCAACTATACCCATTTTCACCTCAGGAAAAAAGCAAGTTTTGCGCGACTGCTCATCGCGGCGAGTAAGTAGTTCTTACACGAGATTTGGTTGTCGGAGGAACAAGCGGTGCTTTTGGTGTTTGGAACGTGTATGCCTTGGATAAGATAACATACATACCTTGTCTAACATTCATCTACATATTTCTTAATTATCAACATAAAGGGGAAGTCAACAATGCTCCGCGTGGAGCCGGACTCTTTTGCTGACGGTTCTTCAGGTGAAAACGGGTATTAGCGGCGAGATGTTTCGGTGGCGCCCTCGTATGGTTACCTTTCGTGACGTCATTACCTTACGAACAACAAGTTCGACAGTGTTTATAATTAGCATGGTGGAAGCTTGAGATCACTGCGCTCTGAAACCAACACTGCCTACACCGTCAAAATTAAAGTTCTTACATTACTCTTATTCCTGTTGATGAGAAAACCTTTGCTGACGTCATAGTCACCATTCGGCCAATCGTGGAAGGCCGACCACAGCGACGCTTTTGATCGCGCACGTCGCCAATAGCCGCGCGCATTCGAGATATTACTCTGCGGTTGCACCGGTCGGAGGCGTGAGGACCCTTCAATTTCTATTGACTGACAGTGGTCCTGGTTTCGGAAAATGCTCCTCTCATCACCGGAGATGAAATCGGTGTGCTGGCGATCTTTTATTGCTTTATTTTATAGGAAAATTGGCCGCGTGTCGTCGTGGATTGAGGGATTTCAAGCGGATGCTTAGAGCCAGCAGAGTGAGTTCTCGATCTCAGAAAAAACTCCTCAGGGCACTTTGTAGAGGACGAAATCATGCGAGCAAAGAATCGGTGAACATAATAGGCAAGACGGCTGCGTTTCGCGCAGGCTGTTGGTGACTTATGGGTGGCGGTTCACCTCTGACGCAGAATCGGACAAAGTAAACCCGTCTTACCCACTCTGCCAGGTCTCACGTGATGATTGTATCCTTGCAGAAGACTATCCAGCAGGAGGGACACGTTCTTGTTGTTTTCCTTGTGGAGACCTGCCGTAGCTGTACCCCCTGGAGTCAAAAATACCAAGTATAGCATCTCCGCCCATGTAGAGAGAGATTGAAGCGCCCAGTTCACGCATCTTGCGGTTGCTTACGGCCGAGCTGCTTGTGATCTATCATGCCGAGGGAACATACTGGCAACGCTTGCGCCATCTATGAGTTGACGCTCGAACTGCACTTTTCCAAACCGAAGGTTTTGCGGCATTTGCGAGACCAAATTTAAGCATTATCTATAAGAATTCAGGTTCTATAAGAATGGCAAACGTGTTTCGAGCCGTACAAAAAAAAATAATGATGCACGAGAAACGTAGCAGATAAGGACGGATATCCCTCATGATCCACGGCTACTCCAGCAGCTGACGCGATGGTGTTTTCTCGTCGTCACAGCTTGCAAGAGGTTGTAAACCATTCGGTCGCATGCAGTCGCAAGTGCGTGGAGCAGCCTTTAGTATCCACTTCAAAAATGGCGCTTTTCCACGTGTTTTGCTCAAGGGTTCAGTGCACACTGGTACCAGCTCAGAGCACGTGCGAGCAGCTCGCACCGCAGAACCTGGGATCCTGGGTTCAATCCCTACCCCTGCCCGTTTCCATCTGGATAAGCATCGTGCCGGCGTGCGGTCGTGTATCACTACTGCGTGATGCACGTTAAAGACCTGAGTGCTAGCGGCTAGTGCCGGCAATCGGTAAATTGCTCATCTACAGCTCGGAGACTCATCGTCTCGACTAGCGAGGGCAGACCAAGTTCTAGGCTGTATAAACATACAACACGCAACCCAACTATTTTGCTTAAGAGGGAGACACGCGCACTATTTCTTTCTTTCCTCCTTACTTTTTTGGTTTGCTGGTTTTGTTCGTCTGTTACTTTTGCTCCGGTTTTTTTATCCTTAGCTGCAATTTCAAACTTGCCATGCATGTGAAACGTTTTCAAGTCGTGTGACTAACGAACAAGTTGAGTCATTTTTTTACCTCAACTTTATCGCGATTATTGGTTGCTTTCGATCGCTTTTTTCGGGAGGGCTTCGGGGCGAGCGATTAGCTTCCCGCCTCTTTCCTTGTGGCGTCGCTGTTTGTCTGTTTGTTTGCATGTTTGCACGTGTGTTTGTTTGCCTGCTTGTTTCGCTTGTTTTGGGGTGACATCGGCGGCAAGGAAGAAGCCAAGAGATATGTAGAAGACGTATTTTCGCTCCGGAGTCGCGAATGTGCGCTTACCCCAAAGCAGCGACAAGAGATGGCAGCAGCGTCGTCGTGAGAATCCAGTGGAAGCGAGCAGGGCACCCAGCTCCACCATGCCCACGTGTATCTTGCGTGGAAGGTCCGCATTCAGATGAGCACAGCTGTCTGCGAGAGAGCGAGAAGAAACCGGTCCTTTCGATTCAAGCGATTCCTCAAATCTGTGCACACTCACACGACAGATTAAAAAACAAAAACAAAAACGACCAGACTTCTACCTACATCGTACAAAAAACAATCTGCACACACTGTGCGTGTGTCTTTCCTCAGGAGACTCTTCCAATATAAATTTTTTTAGAACTTAGGCTAGGTGGCGCCAGCTACCATTTCCGTTCCAAAGGGTATAGCCATTGACATCCACCCAATCATCCATTCATTATATGTAGCTACCGTAACATTGGTCACACACAAACCCTCTGCAGACGAGATCGAAGCATACATATGCACGAAGCAGACACCCAATAGTCCAACATGCATGAGGCGTGTCCGCGGAGAATTCTCTCTCGCATCTCTACGGAGAACTCCGCGCCTTTTGTGTCAGGTATGACCAGTCGCGAACATCTTGTTATCGTTCTGCTAGCCAATACAGGACGCCAAAAAAAAAAACGAATCATGGATTACGACAATTGCGCCCTGCATTGCTTGAGCTGTCAGGGACTATGCGTGAATCGCAAGTCCGTGGGCTTCTTGCTCAAGGTTGCAGATGATGCCAGGGCACGGACTCTTATTGGCTGATTGAACAAATATAGTCGGTGAGCCTCGAGGCATCTGGCGGGCGAGGTCTCACCACGCATGTCTTTTAATCGTAGCCAATCAGAGCTCAGCGTCGTTGCCCGACTGTCACCGCTAATCCTGCGCAACCAAGAGAGACGACTTGCCGTCCGCATTGGGAGCGTATCTCTACGAGACGGTAGCGCCACGGTGCGGCTCCTAGAGAGCGCGCATTTCGCGCAGTCCACGGCCGGACTGGCGCATGGATGTTCAGGGCAGACGTGTCAACCTTTGTCTGAATCAGTGTCTGGTTTCACCCCGACCGCACAGTTCGCTATACAGTGTCACTTCGGCGAGTAGTCGCCGTGATCATCCTGCAATCCCGGTGACACGCGGTTTTCCAGCCTCGATCCCGCTCAGCAGAGTGAAGAGAAATCCGATAATAAGAGTACTTATCGCGTAGGATTTCCATCAGCCTCTGGCACTGGTGGAGGCTCGCCTCTCGTAGGCCCCGTACAGTGACTTCTGGAAACCGTTGAACACCACAAACGCTTCGGGATATGGGACATCTCCGAGCGCGGATAAACTGGAAAACCGGTGGCGGTACATATATAGCTTGCCACTCACGGCTGCGGGGCACACGACTGATCCCAAGTTCCGAGCAACTTCCTCGGTCATCAACTGACAGAAAACACGGCACCGAGCAGTCGCTGGACGAGGCAGCATGTAGGTTTCCAAAGTCAAGGTGCCGAATATTTTACTCCGGCGCTAAATCAGTGTAGGCACAGCAACAAAAAAGCGCTTTTGGTTTTTTCTTTAGTCAGGATGCAGTTGTACTTTTAGCGCATTCTTAGTCCTGAAAGTAGTTCTCAAAAGAACGACTGTTTGAAGCATGTCAGAAAGAAGCATACGAGACATTTAGATTCATAAGAGTTAATACGATAGCACCTCGGCCTTTCAAAAGCTACTTGCCCGTCTCGAGAAGAGACCTTTGGTAAAAGTTTAGAAGCGGAGAATGCGCTTACACAGCTTTGATCGGCGCTCAAGGCGCCTCGGCGCAGAGTGTCAATACCCTTGACGTCATTTCCACATGATGTTGCCCCTGGTAAAGCATTCTTCTGACAGACTGGCAGGAGGCCACGCGAACCGCACCGAAACCTCGCGTAGAATTCAAAAGACTAAAAAAGAACTATATTGTTACACGTCTATTTTAACGAAGCAACCGTTTTCATATATTCAGCAAAATTTTTAAATCAGTTTTAATAATAAAACAAATTGATTTAATAGGATCTGATACCCTCGTGTTCTTGGTGCAGGCTATAGCCCCTTCATAGAAGAAACAAATTAAGCAATGGCATCATTGAACGAAGAATTTGGAATCTTGAAACTGGATAAGGCCGACCTGAGAAGCGAAATACGAGCATCTCATAGTGCTAAAACTTGTAGTCTCCTTCTTGGAGAAGACAGGCATCCATGAGCTCACCTAGCTATACCCCTTCCCCAAAATGCCATTCCATTGCGCAACCGTCCTCCCCCCCCCCCGTCCCCAATTTAATGTGGTGTATAGAAATGTTTATTCATCCATCCATTCATCTTTACTACTCTTGGTGACCAGTTGACGAAAATCCATCGTGTGCCCAAGCTGATCGCACATGGACAAAACATTGCATCTGTTATTCAAGTTAGGCGTTATCTGCTGTCTATATTTCCTCCAAAGTACAGTGTGTCCCTGAAAAAAAAACAAAAAAATATTTACAGTGTTTGCTTATCTTGGCCGTAAAAACACACTACATTTCGCCCAACTCTCTGTCTTTGCCAAAACGTAGCACAAGCGTTCCGAACCAAATGCCAAAGTTCCAGAACAAACTAATCATTATCTTATTTAAAAGTTATGTTATTTTGTTACTTTTTTAATTAGAAAATGGTTCGCGTTCCCGGTAGGTCCCCCATTCATTCCTATGTTAATGAGGGTTTCTAGACCATCATCATTTTTTTAGTGAAAACTCCATAAGATCACTTATAACTCTTGAATAAGATAACGTTTCGTCCTGAAACTTTAGCATTTTTAGGTTTGAACCGGAGTTACATATGGACGGAGACTCGGCAATGCGTAGTTTACTTCTGCTGCTAACAAATACTGATTTTCCTTTTTATTGGAGACACTGCATATGCGAGCCTCCACCGCCAGGTGAGAGAGGAGTTCAAGTATGCGCAGAGTCTGTTCTCAGACAAAGTAAATTCACCAGATGTTGAGGGATTTACCGTAAACGCTTTTTATATACTTCTTGCAGCTACTTTTTTTTTCGTCTGACTTCGGATGATGGCCGATATCAGCCAATCAGGAAGCTCGATGGGTCCGATTCTTCGGTTGAAGCAGACGCTACGGGATACGCCACTCGAGGGACATTCAGTGGTTCTATTCGTAATTTGATTACCTGCGACGTTTCTTGTGAGGCTGACGCTTCTCTTCCCAAAAAACCTGCGAGTTTCTACCTGGTAAGAACAATCCCGTTCGACCCCTCCCCCCCCTCTTCCCGTTGTAAGCAAGAACCGTTAAAGGGATTTCTTCCAATTAGTAGTGTTTGCACCGGTAATTAGCGAGAACCTAGCACAGAGAAGTTCCTTTGCCACTCTGGAGTGCTCGTGGCCTGATTTGGAATGTCCACGAGTCTGATGTTGTACTCCGTTTAAACCTAAACTGGACTGCAGCGGACACTAGCAGCTCATCCAGCCAATCGGGAGCTCCGCGCGAATCACGTGACTGCTCAAACAAACGGTCACGTGAAAAGTTATCGGCTCTGGAGTGGCTACGGTGACCCGCGTAACGTCCGCCGTGGTTCATTGTCAGGGTGAGACAAAAGCTGTACGTGTACCGTGTCGTGTTGCTTACTTTTGTTTCTGCTGTTTGATTCGAAGCGCGTGGCTCGCCTTTTATGCTTGCACGAGAACTCTGGTTTCACGTTAATTAGTAAACATATTTTGTGCGTGTTCCGCGTATCAGCTGGTTTTAAACCCTTCGCTTTGGTTCGATTCTAAATTTAAAAGTTACTCGAGACGTGAATAAAAAGACCTGAGAGAATTTCGGGGTAAAGGGCGGGATCCACCTTTGAAGACACTCTTACTGATGTCGTTTATTTTGAACTGGGTTTCTTATTTTAAAAGACCTTATTTAAAACACCGTAAAAACTTTCTACATCTGCAAACATTTTTTTTAATGATCTGGATATGTTTGCGTTATACACCCAACGGAAAAAGGTATTTCGGAACCCTAATTTCTGTATATGAATGGACAGAGAGAACGATATTTGAAGTAAATAATGTTCTCTACTTCGTTTTCAAAGCAGACGCAGCCGAGGCTACGACGTAATGGGACCAATCAAGCAATGTCAAAAGTGCATGTCACGAGGCTGTTTTGTGTTTATGATTAGCTCAGCGCTGATGTAACACGTCCAAAACAGATGATGAACGCAATGATAGTTCGCTTCTGATGCTGTCTGATTGAGCTCCCTTACAGAAATTCGAGATTTCGTTGTTTGTCCCTTTCTTTTTTTCTGTCTCGGTTTCCTTTTTTTTTTCAAGTATGGATTTCATTAAGTTGTAGCGTGGGCTGCGTTTGGACCTAAGGTGAAACGAAGTACAGAGAGTTGCAAGAATAATTCTGTTGTAATTCCCGCATGGAACAAGTTTGTCAAAACGTATAAAATGATTTTTTTTTCGATTAAACATCAACGTTTAATTCGTACCGACATCGTTAAACAGAGGCTGCGAGCTGTGTCCCATTATCATCACCGATTTTTTTTGTACTATTTTTATTTGCATCCTATTCATCTGAAAGCAGTAAATTTACATGTCGTTAAACTGATGATAATGCTTGACGAATTCTACGCAATGTTTTATGTTAATGTTTAGACTTTCCCTACGTGGTTTCATCCGGGATCCTGCTTCTCGAATTACCGCTTTTTCGAGGACCCGAAAGCATAATCATGGCGCACGCTTTCCCAGCAACCAAAAAAATGATCCGCCGGCAAGCTCTCCTAGAGTGAAGCAACTGAATGTTCGTATTTATGGGAGACATTTGTCAAGGCGGAACGTGCAAAGATTGGTGTTCGTTCTTTTAGCTCAGAAGGCATTGCTACACAAGCTCTCCTTGGGGACGATTCAACTGAGAATTCTCGATATGTTTCACGTTCTTCAGTTCCCCTCTCCCCCACCCCCCCCCCCCCTAAAGAAAAATAAAGATTCAAAGATTTGTTTTACGACGACTTCGTTTGAAAAATCGCTCTCTGTGTCGCCCGAGGCAACGACTTGATTCAAAGGTCCCGCAGTCGTAGACTACGTTGCGTTCTAAAGAGTTCCACAATTACGACGTGCGTATGAATCTACGTGACGCAAGAAAACGCTTACTTAAAATTGAACAGACGCCGTCTAAAAACACTTTGAAGATTCCCGTAAACGGATAACAAATGTAGACTGTTGTAAAGAAGTTTTGGAGTGGGCCGTCTGCTTCAACATACATGTCTGAGGTAGAGAACGAGAACTCCAATTACATCAGCAATTCGCGTTTGCGCTCTCTTCTTATGGTATATCTTTGTAGTGAGGATCAAAACGGCAGGGCGAAGCTTTCGGGTGACAGGCCTCCACAGCACGCGCTGGGTGCCTTCCGCCATGCTTTGGATGTACTATCGTGGACACTGTTAGCTATAACACGGCAGCGGCGGCCGTCCCGTACCCCCGCGCCTCATAGCAGGCGCCGTCCGGAAACTCCGCACATGCGCCGTGTGGCGGACTCGCTCTTCCCGTTTGCGAGCACACCCTCGCTGTGTCGTCTGCTACGCGCAGAGCAGGCGTAGGGTGCCTGCATGTTGAGCGGCGGAAACATTTAGGCACCCTAAGCAGGCGATGCCACAGTGCTGCTCGTCTGGTACCCTCGCTCTTGCGAACTGGTCTCAAACTCATTTTTAAATCGACGATTTTTATTGGGGCAGATTGCAGAATTATTAAGGCATTAACCCTGTCTACTTTTTTTTCTTTTTCAGAAACCGGATTTTGCAATGCTTCTTTAACAATATGCGTTCGCAAGCCAGTATGAGCGCAGCAGGTGTGATGCAGACTGTTATACTCCGTTTCACATTAAGTCCGAGTGCAGCGTACGCTACAAAACGACAGAGTCAATCAAATAGCGGCAAAAGTGCAATGTCACGGAGTGCATCACCGGGGGAGACAGGTGCAAAAAGTTCGCTTTTGTCGCTGCTTGGTCGACCCTATCGTCTCGTAGCGTCCGCTGCGCTTAGACCTGAAGTGAAACGGAGTATAACTGCAAGCTTATCCCATAAAAAAAAAGGTAGTCTGCCGTGATATTACAATTAGTGGCGATGATTATCCTTAGCCAGTGTAGTCAGGGAATTAACCGTGGACACCACTACTTCGGTGGTTCGCTGAACCGTGTTCAGGGAAAATTGGCGAGCGCTGTGGCGTCGTCTGCTCTGTGCCTAGCAGACGACAAAGCGAGGGTGTGCTCGCAGGCAAGAAGAGCGAGTCCGCCACACGGTGCATGCGCGGAGTTTCGGACGGCGCCTGCTGCGAGGCGCTGGGGGTCACGGGACGGCCGCCGCTGCCGTGCTATAGCTAACAGTGTCCACGATAGCTACATGCAGTGCTCGAAAACTTGCGAGGCACCGTAGTGTAATCATAAGTAGGAAACTCGTGCTCGAAACTGAAGGCCTGAATGGCCTCTCTGCCGTGCCTCCCCGCCGTGACTCCCTCGCCGTTTTTATTCTTGAGTAACGGTTAAGGATTGAACGTGTTGGTACAGACTTGTAGATAGATCAGCTTGGAGTGTAGAACTATACTTGAACACGAAGGAAGAAAGGACAAGAGAGGGCAAAATGCTGAACTGAGATGAACTGAATCACGGTTAGGGATTGAGCGTGTTGGTACATACTTGCAAATTAGAACTATACTTGAACACGAAGAAAGGACAGGAGGGGACAGACAGCTGAACTAGAGCGCTCTTTCCTCGTCTCTGCGTTCTTCCTCTCTTGTCCTTGCGCTAATTTTACCAAGATGTATAGCCAACTAGCCTACCAGATGATTTGAATAAGAACAAGAAGGCACAAAATGACAGTTAAGAATTGAGCGTGTTGGTACATACGTGTAAATAGATCAGCTTGAACGTCATCACTATAATTGAACATGAAAAAAAATTGACAGGAAAGGACAGACAGCTGAGCCAGGAAGGAACTAAATAACGGTGAAGAATTGAGCTGCTGGTACATACTTGTAAATTGATCAGCTCTAGCTTTAGAACTATATTTGAACACAAAGAAACAAAGGACGTCTGTCCTCTCCTGCCTTATCCTTCCTTCGTGTTCAAGTACAGTTCTAAAGTTTAAGCCGATCTCTTTACAATTATTCTCGATGTTACTATACACCGTTCTATGTTTACAATATTATAGATCAACGTGCGATCATCATCACAACCCAGATCCTGCATATTCGTCGCTTTTGGCATGCACCCTACTCACAAACGTTGAAGATGGCACCAACCAAAAAATTCGTTCCCTAATTATCTTATTTTTATTTTTTACGTGC
The DNA here is from genome assembly GCA_037355805.1 of Ixodes ricinus. Taxonomy (NCBI): domain Eukaryota; kingdom Metazoa; phylum Arthropoda; class Arachnida; order Ixodida; family Ixodidae; genus Ixodes; species Ixodes ricinus. The sequence continues at coordinate 19,590 of JAZHYW010018697.1, forward strand.
GTTAAGCAGTAATGATACACGAATGCGAAATGGAATGCGATGCTCATCCAGATCTAAGCGGGCATTAGTGAAAATTCAACCAATACCACCTAAACGACAAGGGCCTGCGCATGACGACATCGAAAGAGGATCCCCCGACCCGCCCCTAGTGGCAAACGCGCTGAAGCTCGACGAGCGTTGCCGCAAAGCGGCAGAAACGCGCGTTTTGGCGTAGCCGCGTGATAGCGTCGCGCTCGTTTTTGAGACGCCGCGAGACGCGTTGGCGTCGACGCTGATGCAAGCTAAGTGGCGCTGTGTAGATTTACTGCTGATGACGTATTGGGGTGAGAGAGAGAAAGAAGTCCTTGTCTTTTAGGTGGTATTGATTGAACTCAGGTTCCCTATAGATTCTTTTTGGCTTACAAGAGAAGAGGTTGAAGTATTTCCCCTCTGGGTTACAGAAAAGATCCAACTTCAGTTCTCCGCTATGCTGCAAGACATGTAGTACCTCCTTGGCTACAACGCAATTGGCCTACCAAAAACAATGAACTGAACACCGAGACAGGACGACGCCTTTCCCCTACACACTTGCAAACACAGAAAGGGGGCCTGGTTCCAGTGAAAGGATATATAACGTAGAGACAGTGTGTGCAATACTAACTTATCGAGCCGTTTCCAAGTTCCTCTAATCAGAGAAGAGGACGCTTTCAAAGATGGTTTCGAGAGGCTCGAGCCTGTTCTCGCTCATTAGGCCGAGGAGAGAGCGACGCACTTGAAGGTGGATCCGACGACCTCCTTCAACGACGCCAACAAAGTTTACCGGCCAGAAATGGCGCCCTTGCGACCGGCGCGCAGTTGGACCAAAGAAACCAAGCTGAGCCACATACTGACAAGGTGGGAAGGACAGGGAGTAGCGTGGCAGTTGTCCCGCCTCTCAGCGAACGCGTTAGAACGCGGAACCTCGGCGTCTGGCGTTTGGCTCAGTGGAGACAAAGGCAGCTAGCTTTACATGTACCCACTAATCCTTCCAATCAGAGCTCGGCGTTCTGGCGTCGCCTCTCGTCTCCTCTCCCCCACTTTCTCGGCGAATAGACGGCGTCGTCAACGCAGCGATTGGGAAGTGGCAGTGTTCTTGAGAAGAAGGTCTATAGATGCCTTTGCGATCGTGCGAATGGAGTATTTCACACGTTTGCTTTCGAATTCGTCATCGCTCTTGTTACTACTGCGCCCCCATGTCCGCTACAGAAGTTGGTCAAGCGGGCTACGCTTGGAGCCCAACTTACGTCCTGCGTAACAAGGCAGGATCAAACTTTAAGCACTAACTCTATGGAAACATCGTCGAATCTGTGCCTGTCTAATGGTCACTCACAGCCAGATAACTGCCGCCTAATTGGGCCTGTAGAAAAAAGTAATTATTGGTAGGAAAGTTGCGCATCAACGCTAGCCTTGAGTTGGGTTTTGAGGGCTCCGGAAGTTCTAAGCTGAAATCAATCAGACCATCCAAATTTTCAGAAGTAATACATCTTTTATATGTTTTGTTTTTCTTTTTTCTTTTTTACGTCCACTAACTCAACGTGAGCCGAAGAATGGAATCGACGTGACAGGAAGGCAAGAGATCGAACTGCGCAGTATAGAGTTCCTGGCGACTTGAATCCAAATCCATGAAGGGGCCCTAAGCGCATTAAAGGAGATTATGCGACTTATTCATTCCTGTTTTGACGATTATTTTACCCACTCACGGAGGCCGCCGACTAGACCGAAATTGGACCGCAAAGTTCACACGTCACCTTTCTTTCTTTCTTTCTTCCACCTTTCTTCCAGTTTATTTTGGTTTTTTGAAAACACTTAACAACTTTGTTTGTTTTTTTTGCGTTCCAGTATTGTTACAACCTTACAGTCATGAATGTGATGCACAAAACGAATACATCCGCCGAGGCCGGAGAAAAAAACATGACGACAATATTTTTGGTACGTCTATGATGTACACATTGCTTTATAAAATATCTCGCAAATTAGCGAATTAACCTTCCCAAGAAGTGACAGCGCCACACTTCCCCACAGAAGCCGTGGTCCCACCAACCAGAAACAGTCTGCTAACACTGCCTGTGGCCTGTCTCTTCTTTGTTTGACGGTCCTGCAAAGCCGGGATCACACTGCTCATTAGTACTGTGCGAATAGTGGATTTTGAGTTCGAAGTGAATTCGAAGCGAATAGGGCTTTTGGCCGAATATTTACGATTCGAACATCGAATAGTTTATCCACACCTTTCACAACGATTTCGTCATGCTTAGACGAAACCCCAGCTAAACTCGTGAAGGTTGTTCTACTTGTTCATTGAAAAGCAAAGTTTAATCTATCTATATTTACGAACCGTGACCTCAGAAGGCCTGATGTCTTGAGATGTCAAGTAAGCGACCGATCTTGACATAAAATGAATCCTATAGAAATGACCAACTATACCCAATAGTGTGAATATACAAATCTTGCTTTATAAAATATATTTCTTTAATCTCGAGTTAAAAAAAAAGAAAAAATCGTGCATGATGAACGCAGGTCGAAAGGGCATATCTGCCTCACATATACTCTTGCATAACATTTAGCTTAATTTCGAAACTTTCACTACAATGTAGATACAAACATTCACCAAAGTTTCCATTTATTTTCAAACGCAGACGGCACGCGTGCACGATCCCGTTTTGAATGTATGCTTTTCCTTTAAAATACGCAATAGCGATATTCATACTTTTCCAATTGTTTATCGCGGCGGGTTACCCCGTTGAGTGCGCTTCTTCCCGAGCACGAACGTAATGCAGAGAAGCAACACCCCCGAAGCTCGCTTCCGCGGGTATTGCTTCTCCGCAGTTCACCGGTGTTCGGTAAGAAGCGCGCTCAACGGGTCTAACCCGCCGCAATCAACACTTCGAAAAACGCGAACCGTGGAGTCCTTCTGGGAGCAAATATCGAATAATGTAATATTCGAAACTAATATTCGAATTTTCGAATATTCGCACAACCCTACTGCTCATGCATCATACAAAATACAGTCTCCAAACACGAGTCACCATATTATCCATGGTTCGAAAGCCCACGTGCCATCCGGCATTCGAAGCTTGAACCTTGCGATGACTCGCGTTCGAATCTGTACGCAGACTGTCTTTTGTACGATGTACTTATAACCAATGTAACGGCGTTTGTGTGTGTGTGTGTGTGTGTGTGTGTTTTAAGGTTTTTGTACGTGGTCCACGCTGACTTCTCCGAGTGTGCTGCTTTGGAACAAAGGGTTCTAGGACAGATACTCGGAGCAATTACGTCTTTTCTGTTGGCGATGCGGTGAGGATTCGCTAAACATATTGGCGGGTCGACTTCGCCTCATCGTTACGTCGACGAGTGACGTGATCCGTAAAGTGCTTCATCGGCGGTTACACTAGCGCCATCTTTCGCTTCGATGAGAAACGAACCGTCTCATTCGCTGCTCTCGACACAAAATTCTCTCTTCTGACTTTGGCCTTTTGTGTACCGGGTCTCTTTTTTTCTTTTTTGTTCTCGTTTGAAATCTTGGTTCTTCAGGAAGTCAGAATCTTGCCTCTCTCCCGCCATCCCTCTTTCCGGGCTCCACTTTCATCGATGCGAACGTCTCCTTTGTGCGGTCCGATTCGGGATGGATATATACCTGATCCTAATTCGGTCGTATCATTCTCGAATGGGAAACCAGGCATGAAATGGAGTCGTCTCTTTCATAAAAAAGAGTGGCGATAAACGGAAGCTGAGAACCCGTCCAAATAATCATAGAAAAAAGCAACTTTAAGCACAAATAAGGCTTTCACCGGTTGAAAAGGTTTGCCTAAATTTGTTTTCTTTACTTTTTTTATCCTTTTTTTACACAAGAACCGTCGCAACGTCCCCATCGGGCTGTCTGATTGAAAGACAGAGGATATTTTTGAAGAAAAAAATTTAATAACCAACTTTTCCGGTTCGTGCGCTCTGAGCCAGGTGACTGGCTATTTCATAGGGCCCAAACTTCCGGGTGTGTCTTTTCTTGTGGTTTTCTTTTGCGTTTACTAACTACCTCCCAACGGCAGTTTATGCAGCGACACTTTCTTACATTCTTTTTTATCGTCTTTAAATGGAAACGTATTGAATCCATAATGCGTTCTCCGAGCTTCCGTTTTAGTGACCCCCACTCTTTTTTCCCGGGTGAAAGAAAGTGATACTGATGTGATAGAAGCAAACATACTGGAGTTTTGTCTGCATATGTTTTACACACAAAGAAGAAACACCTTAAAGAGTGTTTATAGACAGTTTTGTGTGTGAGTGTGTGTGTGTTTTTCGTACCACGCTTGTAGGTTTTTAGTGAGTGAATATCATCACTTGACTCATTTAAGGCTGCATTAACTAGCCATTCGTTATCGTTGTTGTTGTTGTTCTTTTGCAAATGGGATTCTTTTCGTTAATTTCGTTAATTTATACGTGGCATATCTGTACCGGTCTGGTAACTTTTCTTTTCTCCTGTTAAGAGCTTTGTGGGTCCTGAGCGAATTGAAATAAACGAATCAGTAACTAAGCAAACTACGGGGTGAGTGGCATCAATTCAGCGATTGCGTTCTAGCCCAGTTTGCCTGCACACAAACGCAAAACAAACGGGCCAGAACTTCGGGCGAAACTTTCGGTCCCCCTAATGCCCGCCATCGCGTGTCCGAATCGGCGCGGTTCCTATTTACGCACCCACTAATGTAGGTGTTTGTTGTGCGCTTTTATCTCTATCCCCGTGTCTACAGAGGCCCGCACGCGGGGGAGCGCGCGACCCTCCGATATGGACAAGTCTCGAGAGGACAACACGCAGAAGTGTGCCGAAGACGACTGCTGGCGCTAAGTGGCGCTAGCACAGCGACGGTCGTTCGAACCACTCAAAGGATCGGGAGGAGGAGGAACGGGCCTAAAGCCGCGGCCTCACTGCCACCACATGATACAAATATAGTCTGCCGACAGCACAGAGTTTAGGGAACCGTTTTTGCACATCCGATACGGTACGATCGACCCTCCGGTACGAGTTGCGCATATGCGAGTCTTTTTGTGGTATGGAGCATGCGCAGTTCGTATAGGAGGGCCCATCCTACTGTCTCGAACGTGCAAAAACGGTTACCTAAAACATTCTACTGTCTCTTCCTCGTAGGACGGCTCTGTTGCATTGGTCATACAAACATTTGGCAGGGATCCTTTACCTGCAAAGTCTTATAACGCACGAAATGCGTCGTAGAGAATCGGGGAGAAACTTTGGCGTGTCACGTGACATATGTTTTACAGCTAAATTTAGAGGAGAAACTGTGTGGTCGTATAGTTTACGTGGCTTCGATTTTCCCCGCTAAATTTAGCGGGAAACTGATCGGTGTATGGGTGGCAAGACGTGAAAGTTTCCGCCAAATTTAGCGGGTAACTGAATTGGCGTATAGAGATCACGCGACGTCAATTTCTCCCGCTAATTTCTTTGTAGGGGAAACTGGATCGGTGTCCTGGGCTCAAGACGTGAAATATCCCGCTAAGGTTAGGGGTAACTTAATTGGTGTATAGAGGTCACGTGACGAAAATTTCTCGGCTTAATTTAGCGGGAAAATTGAATTGATGTTACGGCCGCAAGACGTGAATTTTCTCGCTAAACTTGGCGGGAAACCGAGCTGACGCATATAGGTCACGTGAGCCGTCAATTTTCCCGAGGTGTAGAGGTCATGGGATCGTCACGCTACGCCACTTTCCACCGCTAAATTTAGCGGGGAGTGCACGGATGGACGGACGGACGGACGGACAAAATTTTGGGATTAAGGGGTAGCGTTAAAAAATTAGTGGAAGATTTATTGGTGGATTCTTCGGGAATCCGTTAGCATGACCCTTGGAAGCGCCACACACGTTGACTATGCGCTAACGCTGACCCATTCACTTTCTTCCTTTTGGCTTTCTTTATTACTTCCTCCATTTTTTCTGCTTCTTTTTGGCCTCGTTACTGAGTCAGTCTTGCAGTTTCTCAAAGCGGGACGTATGTGGCGTTTTCCAAGGGTCATACTAACGAATTTCCCAAAAATCCAACAATAGATATTCTTGTAATTTTCTTTTCACTTTTTTTTTCTTTTTTGTATTCTGCCTCTCGGAATACGTCGACGCCCTTGGATGCCGTCATGCATATCACTCGTGGAAAGAACCGTATTCATACCATTCGTGGTAGGAACTGCATCCATATCACTCGTGGAGGGAACCGTCTCCATCGTTTTAACTACACACACGCGTTACAGCCCACGCACCGTTACTACGGAAACCCAGAGTGAAGAACAACCGGCGACGGCAGAGTGGCAACTCAGCACGCCCGCATTCCACTGCGCCGCGGCGCAACGCCTCCTAGATAAGAAAGCCGTAGAGCTGAATGAAATGGCGTCATCTGAGAAGGCTTAGGCTGGGCACAGATTGTACACGACGATTGCGTCCACATTCGGCTCAAACTCGACTCGAACCCGAGCCGTTGACGCAGCACTCGTCTCCAATCTGTGTCCAGCGTTGGCCTTCTCTGATGACGCCATCTCATGGAGCCCTTCGGCTTTGTTATCTGGGAGGTGTTGCTCGGCGCCTCCTTCTCTCTTGCTCAGCGCCAGCTGTGCGCGTGACTTTGCCGAAAATGAAAGGGCTCGTTTTGACGGAAACTCCGGTGGTGTCTATCAGTTTGTCAGCGCCGGGAAAGAGAGAGGTTGACGTCTGCTCACGCCAGCGCCTCGCACCAACGGGAACGTCGCACGCGACAACTGACAAACGAAAGAAGACGCCGCCGGGTTTTCGACAAAACGACCATCCTAATGCTAACGCATTAAAAGGCATGTCAAGCTTAAAACTGTCTGCACTCATGTTAGAAGCATACATGCGTTACGAAGCGCACATGTCTCGAACGCGCTTCTTTGACGCGTTCCCCCGCAGATAATTTCTGTCATCATGTCTGGAACGAACACCGTGTTCTTTGTATCCTGAATGAACAGTGGGACTTCGGCTCGGAAGTCTTCCTCGGCTCTCCTTCTCTGCGCACTAACACACCTTGAGCGCTCATTTTTCCCGCAAGGCTCTCGGGAGAGTCAATCACTGCAATCAGTGCCACAAAGCAGGCTGTTCTTTTTAGGTATGTACGCGTTTCCACCTCAAAAATTTTTTTTTTAATTCCGGTTGTTGCGGAACGTTACTAATTTGCCCTTTCAAGTGTTGAATTAAGATATGTGTAGGTGCATCTTACATTACCTTTATGTTATTTTATTAAAACGTACATGTTTCAAACGTTGTTCGTAGAAGATCCCTCCGTTAATCGCAGCGATTGGTCTTCCCGAGTGCTTTGAGAGAAAGTAGACGCTCCAGGTTTTTCAGAGTGGGCCGTCTGCGCTGTACCACTGAGCCTGACGTTTTACCACGCTCAATGCAACAGTGCAGAAAATCTTTTAAAGCGCAGCTCTTAGGCGCCCGTTTCCGGGTGCAGCGGCGTCGCCGTCGCTGTCAGGCATCGGCGCAACCACGCGCGTTCGATTTTGAGACGTCGCAGTTTCCCCACTAAATTTAGCGGGGAAATTGAATTGGTGCTGAGGTCAAGTGACGTCAATTTCCCCGCTAAATTTAGCGGAGAACTTAACCCGCTAAATTTCTTTGCTAAAATTAGCCGGAAAATTTTCGCTAAATTTAGCGTGAAATTTAGTGGAACTTTCTCGCTAAATCGGAAAGGAGCACGAGGGGAGGGGGGAGGGTATGGAGAGGAAGAAGGGGCATACCTTCTCCTCCGTATCACTCTCCTCCTCCTCCTTCTCAAGAGCTGTGCTCTAATTCAACATTACAGAGAATTGTACGCGTCATTCATTTATTTCTTCTTCCTTTTTAGTCCAAACGTATTTCAGCCTCGTCCTTTGTCAAGCTCCCTCCCTAAATTGTAGCAATACCCACCGGGCAAGGAAAGTTTGGTTTGACAAGTGGCGCCTTCTTACGGGGACCTTTTGCAACTCTGAGACGGCCCGCGGCCGCGATCATTGGTCCCGATCTACAGCTCGAATCTTTGGGCGCCGCCCCGAGCCGTGACGTAGCGCTCGCGTCCAACTGCTCGGTGACATGGCCTTCCCAAAGTTTCCCTTTTTGGCCACCAGCCGCGCTGAGTAGCAGCCGAGCGAGCGCCACCTCTTCACTGCCCTGGGGCTATAGGTCCTCCCAAGGGCTGGGCGAGAAAGTAACCTCTCCTCTTAAACAAAAAGCAAAAAAGCTAAACAAAAAACACTAGGTTTAAATTTTTTTAAGAAAGAAAACGCAGCCGATGCTACGAATCAATTCGTCCAATCCAGGCAGGCATTGAAAGTAACACGTGACTTCACTGACCGTGTCCCCGCTTCTTGTTTTAAGACTCTTTGTGTGTGTACGTATGGGTTCTGATGGGTTAAGGCCGCAGTTCTATACTGAGCGCAAGTTCGTCTCTGCTTCTTGCGCAGGCACTGGCAAGTGACGTCAGAACACCGAGCTCTGATTGCTCCGATTGGAAGCGATAGTGGGTAGGTTTCAATGCGAGCTGCCTTCACGTCTACCCACTATCCTTCCAATCGGAGCCAATCAGAAGCTCGGCGTCCCCACGTCACTGAAGAAGCAGAGATGAACTTGCAATGCGCTCCGCATTGGTTGCGGGGCGATGGTAATATAATATGTCATGGATTCGCCATTCTGCAACTGTCGGTAGCTTAGGAAACACAGCGAGCGGCTTGTCTATGTTCGGACGCTCTGCGTCGTTATTGGTTTCTCCGCGTTCTTGTGGACGAATACCAAAGCCCCATTAACTTGGATGTAATAATAAGATGCATGAAACTCGTCGCATTACGCGTTTCTCAAACTGCCAGCGACTGTATGCGGAGAGCAAGTCGTCTGCTTCCTGCGCGGGAAGTTGCGGTGACGTCAGAGCGACGCCGAGCTCTGATTGGCTTTAGTTAAAAGGATAATGGCTAGACCTTGATGATAGATGCCTTCAGGTCTACCCACTATCTTTTTCAATCAACCAATAAGAGTTCGGCGTTCTGACATCATCGCAATCCCTGTGCACGAAGCAGACGAAATTGCGCTTCGCACAGTGCCACCGTGGTCGTGTAAATTGAGAACACTTCAACCCGATGGCGTTGCGCATGCGTGCCGCTTTAAGAAAGCAGTGACGCGTGAACCTCAAAGGGATTAACATCAGTCCGCCATCTATTCGCTTCCACTTATTTTAAAGCGGATCCCGTAGTAGGTTCCAGTCTTTTTATACGTACTCAAAAAGAAGAAATCGACTACAATTACAATTAGTACTCTTGCTTAAAAGGTATTCAATTAGATAACTCGGTTACTGAAGCAGAGAAGTAAGTGGCCGTTACTTGAAAAGGTAACCTTTAGTTTTCCGTTTAGTTTGGAGTTCCACAACGACCGATTTTCTGCCGATTTTAAAACGGGTTTTTCATACTGTCCATTATTGGATTAAAATCCCTGGATTATAAACAACTTATCTTTGTAATCCACCAAAAGTTTGATAAGCCACGCATCCTCCTCTCGAAGCCTAGATTTGGTTTGAGAATTTCTTCTTAGGAAACATGTACTAACAAATGGCGTTACTAGAAAGGAGAGGGGAAAATAGTAACTATTACGAGTAATTTTAGTGGTTCCAGAACTGGTTCGATTCCTCTTCCAATTACTACCTAATTAATGTAATTAAATGATTCCAAAATTATATAATCGTCCGTTGTTGCTGTTTTCAGCAAGGGTTTTTTCTTCCCAGTTATATAGGCACGGATTTAGGGTCGAATTTTTAATTTTGACGAAAAAAAGACATGTTTTGGGGCAATTCCTATAATAAAAGAAGACGCAAACGGCAATGTCGTCAGATTTTTTGTTCTCAAGTTATGGACCGTTGAAGCGGCCAAGGTGGAAACTGACGTTTTTCCAGCTTATCAGAGGTGCCATATTTCACTCCATCTTTTTCCTATACTTTTTACGCTACATCAATATAACTTTTATGGAAACACTCTAGACATAGGCTTTTTCATGTTAGTTAAGCGTCTAGGTCATAACACTTTTAATGATTTTTGTTTTATTTGTCAAACCTCCTCTCTGCGACGATATTTGACGAAGTTCAGCAAGCTGTGCTGTGTGACCTGATCAGCATATTTTATGATCTTTATATCACCGTAAAGCTCCAATTAAGCTTTTCTTTTAAGTATAATTTCAATATTTTGCAATAAGTATATAATGCGCTACATGTGTCTGAAAAACGAACATTTTGAAAAACTAGCAAGTTTGGATTCAATTTTCTAAAAAAAACACTTTTTTTTTCATTTTTTATTCACAGTTAGTTAATATAGTAGTCAATCAGAAACGACCAACAGAAATTGTAATATATTGTTTGTATGGCCGCTATTAACACTCGAATCTCGTGCTATGAGTGTTTTGAACGGGACTTCGCACAGGCGCTCTGCAGAGCAGAATTTTGGCCTATGTAAGGTTTTCTATTTATCGTTAGCAGCTACCTATATATCCAACCATAAACATTAAAAAAATTTGGAGTAGTGTACTTAAAAAAAATTACTTCGAAGTCCATATCCACAAGTGCTGGCACAGCGCTTACTTCCTCCCAAAGCGGGGGAATGCAGATCGTCAGAGAATTCCTCTGGGGCCTTTTGCTTTCGGTTTTGAGTTTGAAATACCGAACTTGACATGTAATTCTCATATTTTCTTATGTCAAACAGGTATGCAGTGCATATACATATGTACGATTTAGTATCTGACGCTTAGGAAGTATGGTTTATTTTATGCGCGTATGGACTATTTTACGAAAGAGTCTGTGCGCGCACAAAATAAACACATACTTCTTCTAGCGTCAGATACTAAATCGTACATATGTATATGCACTGCATATCTGTTTGACATAAGAAAATATGACAATTACATGTCAAGTTCAGTATTTCTAACTCAAAGCCGAAAGCAAAAGCCCCAGAGAATTCTCTAACAACCTGCATTCCCCCATACTGGGAGGAAGTAAGCAGCTGTCGCACTCTGTGGATACGGACTTCGAGTAAATTTTCTTTAAGTACACTACTCCAAATTTTATTAATGTTAATGGTTGGATATTGAGGTAACTGCTAACGATAAATAGAAAACCTTACATAGGCCAAAATTGTGCTCAGCAGAGCACCTGTGCGAAGTCCCGTTCAAAACGCTCATAGCACGAGATTCGAGTGTTAATAGCGGCCATACAAACAATATATTACAATTTCTGTTGGTAGTTTCTGATAGACTACTATATTAACTAACATTGAATAAAAATAAAAGAAATAAAAGTGGGTTTTTTTGGAAAAGCGACTCCAAACTTGCTAGTTTTGCAGGACATGTAGTGCATTATATACTTAACGGAAAATATTGAAATTATACTCAAAAGAAAGAGCTTAATTAAAGCTTTACGTTCTTATAAACATCATCAAAATATGTTGATTAGGTCACACAGTACAGCTTGCTGAACTTCGTCAAATATCGTCGCAGAGAGGTGGTTTGACAAATAAAACAAAAATCATTAAACGTGTTATGACCTAGACGCTTAATTAGCATGAAAAAGCCTATGTCTAGAGCGTTCCCAAAATGTTATATTGATGTAGCGTAAAAAGTATAGAAAAGGGATGGAGTGAAATATGGCACCTCCGATAAGCTGGAAAAACGTCAGTTTCCACCTTGGCCGCTTCAACGGTCCATAACTTGACAACGAAAATTCCGACGACATTGCCGCTTTGTCTTCTTGTATTATAGGAATTGCCCCAAAACATATTTTTTTGTCAAAGTTAAAAATTTCATTCCAAATCCGCGCATGAGTTGAGATGAAATCACCCATATATTACATACATACAGGGATTTTTTAGAGCGCAGCTCTTAGGCGCCCATTTCCGGCTTGAGCGGCGTCGCCGTCGGCGTAACCGCACTGTGCATTATGGGTAAATTTTCCCGAAAGAACTCGAGGACTTCCCGATCGACCTCGGGTTCCTTCGGGAGGACCTCGAAGTTCCTTCGGGAGGACGTCGGGAGGACCTCGGGTTCCTTCGGGAGGAGCCTCGGGAGGACCTCCGATTCCTTCGGGAGGACCTCGGGAGGACCCTCCGGTTCCTTCAGGAGGACCTCGGGTTCCTTCGGGAGGACCTCGGGTTCTTCGGGAGGACCTCGGAGAGGGGGTCTCGTGACCCCCCTTCCCCGAGGTCACGTGACCCCCCGAGGTGCCCCGAGGACCTCGGGAGGACCTACGGTTTCTTCATGAGGACCTCGGAGAGTAGGGGGTCACGTGACCCCCGAGGCTCGCGTGATCTACCCTCCTTGAGGTCGTCGCGACCCCCGCCTCCCGAGGCCACGTGACCCCCCATGGTCACGTGACCCCCCTCCCGAGGTCATGTGGCCCCCCCCTTTCCCGAGGTGTCACGTGACCCCCCCCCCCCCGAGGTCCCCCGAGGACCTCGGGAGGACCTCGGGTTCCTTCGGAAGGACCCGTGGTCACTGGTTCCTTCGGGAGGGGGGTGACGTGAACCTCACCCCCCGAGGTCACGTGGCCCCCCTCCGAGGTCACGTGACCCCCTCCGAGGTCACGTGACCCCCCGAATTATTCCCCCCTCAGAACCCTTCCCTACCCCTCCTCAAGAGCTGCGCTCTAATTTAGCGATTACAGGAAGTTGTAAACTGCTTTCGCTTTTTTTATGCTACACTTATACGGTTTGTGCGAGTGAGTTATACGCCCAGCGGGACATTATGTGGGTGGCTAATTTTTGCGATAAGTCGGCTACTTAATTAAAATTCACTAATTAACTTTTTAATTAGTGAAACTAGACATTCTTCCAATTAGAAACTAGCTGAGCGTCGTCCAAAACCCCTGCATCAGTCATTTTCAGAAAGACTTTCAGGGCGTCAGTGTACTCTATATAGTTACCACTTGTGGAGCAGGTACAAGGCTAGCGGTTTCGATAAGGCGCCCGCGCAATATTTCCGTCTCTTATCTAGCCCGAGCCTTGTACCTGCTCCACGACTGGTAACTTCAGCGCACTACTGCGCTTCGCATGCGCTCAAAGTCTTTCTAAAAATTACTGATTTAGGGGTTTGGACGACGCTCAGCAAGTTTCTAATTGGAGCCATATGTCTTTTTAACTAATTAAAAGTCAATTAGTGAATTTTAATTAATTAGCTGACTTATCGCAAAGATTAATTACACACATAATGTCCCCCTGGGCGTATAACTCACTCGCACAAACCGCATAAGTTGTAGCTTTAACGGATTTTTTTAAAACAAATCTGCAACAATAAGAAAAACACCCGGTATATATATACAGGGTGTTTCACGAAAGGTGGACAAATTCGATATTTCGAAAACTACGCGTCGCAACAAAAAGGCTTGTGTCGTTTTGGTCCTGGGCCAGAGGTCTATTTAGGAAAATTATTAAAGTCCGGGATAATTGAGTTGTTAATTATTTTTGCGTAATTAACTTTTTCAAATTGTGTTTAAGGGAATAGTTTCAAATAGAAAATTGCTCAGCATCATCGAAAAACACTAAATCAACAAATTGCAAAACGATAGAAGGATCGCGAAGCATTTTACGGCTTTCTGAAAAACCGCGCAAACTCAATGGGTTTTTAAGTTTCCGGTTTGCTATCGGAGCGCATCTCGGCCCCGGCAGCACCGAGCCCCGTGAAGAGATAGCGTAACCAGCTTCTGCTACGTCGCGCAATGACAGCGCAGCAGAGGTTGGTTGCACTATCTCCCCACGTGGCGCGGTGCCGCAGGGTCCGAGATGCGCTCCGATAGCAAATCGAAACTAAAACCCGTCGAATTTGTGCGGTTTTTCAGAAGGCCGTAAAATGCTTCGCGTGCCTTCTTTCGTTCTGCAATTTGTTAATTTTGTGTTTTTTGATGATACTGAGCAATTTTCTAATTGAAACCATGCCCTTAAACACAACATTAAAAAAGTTGATTACGCGAAAATAATTGACAACTTAGTTATCTCGAAGCCCTAGCCCAGAACCAAAACGACACAAGCCTTTTTTTTTTTTTTTGCGGCGCGTAGTTTTTGAAGTATCGAATTTGTCCATTTATCGTGAAACACCCTGTATATATCCATAAGGCGTTGGTTCCGTGCGTGAGGTGGTTTATACCTGAGGTGACGTGAAAATGCTGTGGCCATTACCGCCAACGTTGCTAGCCGAGTACGATGTGTTCGAAAGGCACCGCCACCACCGTCAAGCTGTACTTCACTCGACTCCATCTCTTCTTGTGGAGTGAGTAAATGAAGAATGCCTAATGAGATGTCGCCCTTTGGGGTCGCATTCATTCATCTCCAGAACGTGTGCATGAGGCTTGCCAGGTCTCGTCCTTGCGATCGGTCGTATGGGTGAGCCTGGAGAATAAATGATTGCCTCGAATACTTCTCCGCGTAAAGATGTCGTGAAACGAAGTCGTCGTCGTCGTGTCTTGTCCTCACCCACCTCTACATGAGTCGAAGAACGAGCGGAACAACACGGTGGCGTTTCTGTCAATCGGCAGCGAGCTCCGTGCCGTCCGTTCCTGTTGAATTTGACGTCGCGGAGCAGGCGACGTACTGTCGCGAAGTTGTGCCCCCGCGCGTGTTTAGTCTAGCTTTACTTTATGTTCTTATTTTCTCCTAGGGTTCGTTCGTCTCCGTAGCACGGCTTATGATTTCTGGCGGAGTCGGGAGGCCCCAAATGGGGGCGAACGTGAACGCTGTAACGGTACACCTAGTTTATGGAGCCCTGCGTCGGAGATGCTCTGTCTTGTGCATATCTGCTTTTGGGATCTCCACTTCGATGGGGGTGTTTGGTCCGTGTATAACTTCTCCGTCTTCGAATGTGCTTGGTATTGTTTATAGCTGCACTCGTGAGCTTCGTGTGGAGGGTGCTTTGTCTTGCGCACGTGTTCGTTTTCGGGATGTTCCTATTTGCTTCGGGCTCCGAGTCTTGTGATTGGCGCTAAGAAAACCCTCTGGAATTGGTTGCCAAAGTGGCCCCAGAATGCTGCTAAACTCAATGTAAGCAGCCGCCAGGGGCCCGCAAAAGACATGACTCCTGGATACCAAGCCTTGGACATCACCCAGCCTCTGGAGGCCAACCTGCACGTCCGACCCCCTTCAGCTGTGGAGTCTTCCGCCCGCTAACTCGCAAACTTGGGACCCCTTACGGCTGTGAAGGAGTTCAGCTCGCCCGCCTTTGTGTGGATCCTTGTTTGTCGAGCTCGGCTGTGGTCAAGGCACCCGCTGAAGGTGTGGTCGAGGAGGACGGCAGGGGAAGTCTCCAGAGATTAAGAGTAGTACCCCAAAAGTTTTTTTTTTTTTTTCAAATTCTATAATGTAGAAAGTTATGTAAAAGAGTAGTTTGTCAATGTTGTTCGTTAATGTTCACACTATCTTCATAGACGGAGAAGAACCTATTTTCTCCGTGACAAAATTACTATATTTACGTATACGGGCGCACAATGCTAGTAGGCACTGACCTACTGATTATAGGATATCTTACAAATACGTTCTTTAAGCAAGAGTCAATACTTTTTTTTTTGCCATTTTGGTGATCTTTGCGCAGCATTCTGGGCAACGGATCCCTATTTGTCGAGCTGAAAGTTATGGGTGGGGTGCCCGCAACTTGACGGATGTTTGTTGACAATTTCGGTTGACAGAGGGACATATTTAAGCCCTGTGAAAAGAGTCCCGAATCGCGAATGCTCGATCGCCCAGCCTCTGATTGCTCGAGTAATATTGAAACCGCAGCAGTACTGGCTAGCCTCTATACCCAGCTGAAAAACAAAATGCATTTCAAATCATAATTTGTAGCTACGTAGGCATTTATGTAGATGTTACGACTTAAATAGTCTAGGATTTTTACTTCTGTAAAGAAACCAAACGTGAATACCTTACTGTGCCCCTACGCGCGGCTTTCACTTCCTGCCGCTGCGGGGGCGCTGCCGACGGCGCCGAAAGCGCGAAGCTCGTTCTTGTAACTTCTGCTACGCTAGAACTTAAAAAAAAAAAGTATAGAAGAAAAATTAGGCAGATGGGTGAAGGAGACTTGTGTTTTGCGGGAATAAAGCGGCCCGGTATTCCCTGGTTGTGTAGGATGAACTGGCAAATTCTTCACACGGTCGCAAATCCAAGGAAGCGAAGCTATGAGCAGACCTTACATAATCTCAAAAACTGCAGCTCTATCTTGATGAAAGCATAAAAATAAGCGGTCCACATTTCCGTTCACTTTCTTTTCTTTTCTTTTTTTTGTCGTAGTTATCGTTTCGTTTTTTCAGTCGTTCGGAATAACTCGCTTTAACTCGAGTGAGGCTCCAAGGTAAGGTAAAAGCAGGAATGCGACTAGTCATTAAACGGAAGTCGCGGCGTTCCTCAAATACTTGGAATTTCATAACAATGTTTCTCACTGAAACAAAATAACCCGACCGCGTCTTCTTCGCGGCATTTGCCGTCCGGAGCGTATGGCGTTCACATTAACAAGAAAACTCATCCTTGAAGGTGTAAGTGAACCTGTACCGGGACTAAAATCACAGGGGAGTTACAGCAGCGCCATAAGGGGCTGGCCAATACCCTAGCAATAGGAGGCTGGTGACCTTACATAGTCACTGGCAGCTCCAATAAATCTAGACGGGATTGAGCCTCGGGCATCTTATTATCGCTGCACAGTCAATGAGATGACACTAGAAGACAAAACGCTCAAGAACGAATTATAAAGAAGAAGAGAGAACATAATAAGCTACGACCTTCCTTTCTTAAACTGTCAGAGACTACAGTTATAGTATAGTAGTATTAGTAATAGTTATATTATAATAGTATAGTAGTATTAGAAATAGTTGTATTACAATAGTATAATAGTACGAGTTATAGGTATAGCATAATATTATGAGGTATAATTGTTTTAGTTATAGTTATTGTGTGATATTATATAGTATAATATAGTATTATAAAATGACTGTAGTCATAGCCTCCTGTGTACTGACAAAGCCTGGCAGATCGCCACGAGAAGCGGGCGCCGAAATGGAAAAGGTGGAACGGCGGACAAAGGATGAGAGGAGAGCCACGTGAGTGGCGCCCCGCTGCCGCTGCTGCGAGACGCCGAAACACACTTCTCCCGAGCGAACAGGTGCGTTTCCAGTACCCGCCGCTGCAAAAGCTATGCGCTGATGCCCAGGTTCCCCGAGAAATGGCTCTTTGATGCTCTGCGCTACCAGATCCTCGCGCTCAAAATGTGCGACCGGGTACTCTATGGCTCCATCGTCGAGACTGCCAGGTTTTGTATGTATAGAGAAGACTATGCTATACTGCAATAGAAATATTTCGACGAGCCACAAGGTTACAGGGAGCGGGCACAACACACGCAGTTCTCACATGGAGAGAAATTTTAAAGCCGAGGTCACACTGTTCATACGTCCAACAAAAGACATTCTACAAACACAACTCACCGCAATATCCGTGATTCAAATGCCGCGTGCCAAGTTTCCCCCTCGAACTAATGGTCTTGTGGCATTCGAAGCACGGATCTTACACTGACTCGCGTTCGAAACTTTGTGCAGACTGTCATTTTGTATGAAGTATAAGCAGTGCGACCCCGGTTCAACTATACTCCATCTCATGAGTTGCGGGCAGCAGAGGCCAAAGCACAGGCGCGAGGCGCGTGGCTCTCAGATTTGCTTTCCTTTCAGAGCACTCTGCGAAAGGAAGGCAAATATGAAGGTGCGTGCCGCGCCTATGCCTTTGCCGTTACTGCACACAACTCCTGGGATGAAGTATATATATAGACGCATTGATACTCGACAATTCAAAGAAACTCACTCGCTGATATGCACCTCCGAATTTAAAGGATGCAAGAATGCTGCTTCGCTCTCGTCAACGTTCCACACAAAGCATTCAATCTCAAAGGTACGGATCTCAAGTCAAAATCATCGATATAGACTACTACGTATCGAATACAATTACAAAAACAACATTCCATAAAAATCTTTGAAGAGGAAATAAGGTTTCTAACACACCCTTTTCCGCCACCAACACCCTTGTCTTATAAAGTTCTCTTTTTTTTTATTAGAAAAAATTAGGGGTTTTCATGCGCCCCTGTGTGCTATGAAAAAGGGTGCCTTACTCGAAATAAGGGGCTAAAAGGGTCTGGTAGCGGGGTGTAATTCTCTTCAGCACTTTTTTATACCCGTAAGAGTCTAAAGGAAGGCTGTTCCGAGACACCTTTCTAGAACACTCTTTTTAAACCCTTAAGAATGCAAGCAAATAGTGTATTCTTACGTTCCGCGCGTAACATGAACCGAAAATAGAGGAAAATGAGCGCTCATTTAAGTTTTTGCGAGCGACCCGAAATCGTATCTGCAAACTTGTAGCCTTTATCCCTCCCGCTTAATTCTTTTTATGTGTGTGCACGTGATTTTTTACTCTTCGTTTTCTTGTTTACTTTGGGGGCCTTTATAAAACGTAAGTACAGCGCTGGGGTTGCAGAGAAAAGGCCAGCGATGTTTTCTTAAAAAATTGTCAACAACGGGGCGGAAGTGAGCCTGGAATCATTCTACGCGCCAGTTCCGTAATTGGATTTCGAGAGCAGAATTGCTGTTGACCTTCTGTACCCGGCCGGCGCTTCCTTCGAACGTTATTGAACTTGATTCGTTTGTCAATAATTGTCCCTTTCATTGACCTGCTATTTTATTTTGCCACGCGCTTCCCTTTATTTTTGTCATAACTTTCGATTGCACTGAGTGATTTTCTAGGTTGTTTTGTGGCTGAAATAGCCGAATATTTGCCTGTTTATTTATGTGTGAGACGCATACGTTCATTAATAAGACTCATGCTCACTAGACGAAAAGCTTCAGTGCAGATCTTTCCGAATCAATAGAATTTTTTTTAGCGAGATGCATTTCCTTTCGCAATAATCTTTCAATTGGTAAGGACGCTTTCCATCAATCCTTCACAATGAAACCTATGGTTCGCAATAGTCGCTTAATCTTGAAGCAACACTCGTGAAAAATATTTAAGTTCCCTCCAGGCTGGACTGTTGAGGTCAAAGGGAAATGGGCTCTTTTCAAAACCCCGTCCAAACAACATTGACGTTCGCTATTTTTTTTAAGAGGGGCGCAAGGCGTGTGATTGAATCCGAGTCGTCGCCGAATGCTAAGCGCAGCCCTCGTGCCCGATGATTATCATATCACGTGATCAAACAATGGCGAGTCGATAACTGTCGCAGCCGCCGCCAACTAGCGCGTGCGCTTTGAAAAGGGGCCTATTCAAATACTCCCCGATGTCGACGACCTTCACCCCACAGACGGTGTCGCTTTTGTACAAAAAACTAAATGTACCTCATATTTTTTCGTCGATCAATAGCAAGCAT
>JAZHYW010018699.1:0-12449 GCA_037355805.1 Ixodes ricinus
GGAACGAACACAGATTATCAGCATTAACATACTATAAATGACATTAGCAGAGTGCACTTCGCGCCCCTCCCCCGTAGTTAGAGTAGTTCACCACTTCCATCAGCACTGAACTACGTCATGAATGATCGCTGTAGTGTGTGTGTGTGTCTGTTTGAGTGTGCTCGCGCAGGTTTATTTGTGTGTGGGTAGTATCCATTAGTATTTTCTGCGCAGTGTAGTGTGTGTGCGTCTGAGTGTAATCCTTCTTGACAACAATCTCATCAGGGTCTAATTTTTGGTTTCACTTTAATAGTCGTCGACCGTGCAAGTAGTCAGCCAGTGGGTGGTCATTTCAACAGACGGAGCAGTAGTCCCGCAACACGCCAGCAGAGGGCCTCACATGCAAAAATCAAACCTGTGGAAAGAAACTTCCCGACACCGGAAAACATTTCTCCGGTGTTCGTCATGCTTCGCGGTCACCTGTCGGGACTGCAAGGGCTGCCCACGTAAACATGACTTGCAAGACATACCAAGAGGGGCGGAATGAAAAACCGTCAACAGCTAGCAGCCAGGACTCGATGGCGCTGATAGCAAGGTATCGACGACCTTCCTATATTTCCTCCTTTCTTTCTTTTTCCTTTTTTTATCTTCTGAAGAAGGGGGCGGGGGGGAGGGGGAAGGAGTTTCAGTTTCATAACACCTCGCCCTCCCCTGGCCATGTCACTGCCTCTTAAAGGGATACTACCACGAAATTTCGGCGCTTATTTTTTGGTCTATTCGTGTTCAAGGGAGCAGTATCACATCAGACACACCAATCACTTGTTGAAAAAGACGAGAAAATGAATTTTAAAGCGAATTAAACGATTAGCAAAGAGCACCTGGTGGATCTCGCTAACGCCTCGTTTGTAATGCCATCTAGGAACCTGGACAGGTAGTGACGATAACTGTCTCGCCTCCGGCCACCACGAGAGAAGAGGGAAGGAGGAACTCCCCTCTTTCCGAGACTGTCTTGTGTGTCCCAGACGGCGCTATTGTCCATCTACAAGATTATAGAAGATTAACCTGTCACTCAAAATTCGTACAAAAGCAGCTTTGGGGTAAGTTGCAGTGCCCCGATCACTGGCGTGCTTCGGCCGCTTCGGTGGCTGGAACGGCTAGGACATCCTGTTGACGTCAGCCTCGCCGCAGCTTTGCTTGTCCCGAGTCAATCTACGTCACGATTGCGGCGGATGTCACGTGCTCTCCGATGGCTGCTCTAGGAGCGCTTGCCAGAGTGGGCCGTTTATAACGAAAAATACAGCCATCAGGACTCAAAATATAGACGTGCGATTGTCATTTACGGATACTGTAGATCATATCCAGCCTATTTCTGAACACGACAGGTATATTTCAAATTTCATTTGAAGTATCCCTTTGAAGGCCCTGTGACTACTGAGGCAACACGACGGCAATAGCAACATAACACGTTATCCAACAGTCAGGCAACTTGTTGCTCGCTCCCCATGTTGTCCGACAAACCTGTCACATCGCGGCAACAGCAGCACAACATAGGCGACAACGAAAATGTTGCCTCGGTATGACAGTTTTCGGCAACAAAAACAGCAGCAACTTGTGTTGGACAACGTGTGGTGACCTGATCGCTGGTTGAGCGAATTTGGCGCCGGCAACACGGCGACATATATATTTTTCGAGGCAGTGAGACCCATGATATTACTTTATTACAATGTTGTAGGCGTTACCGAAAAAAGGTAACGAAATACGTTACTCGTTACCTGCAAAATAAAGAAACGCGTTACCGACCTACAACTCGAAATAAAATGAACGCGTTACAGTTGCCGATAAAAAAATAACCGACGTTACATTTGCGTTACGTTTTTGAATTATAAATTACGGCACCAGCAATTTTCTTTTCTTTTCTTTTTTTGAGGGGGGGAGGCGTTAGCGTTTTTTCACACTGGGTCAAAGAGCCGTATAAACATTAAAATCCTACAAATTAAATCTTCAAACCGGACAGGCCTCGCACTCTGTATGCACCCGTTTTATGAAAAGTACAGTGAAATAAAAGGCATGCTTCACTTGTTGCCCTCTTCACTTGTTTGCATTGGAAGTAGCAGCAGCTGTGGAAGAAAATTTTCACTAAAACAGGTGAAAGCCGTTTACAACTCCCTGTAACGCCGAATTCGAGCGCAGCTCTTGAGGAGGAGGAGTAAGAATACTGAGGGGAGGGTATATCCTCCTCCCTCCTCTTCACCTCGTGATTCTGCCCGCTACTCCTCCTCCCTCCTCCTTCTCCTTCACCTCCTCCTCCTCTCCTCATCCTTCAACCTCCTCCCCTCGTCTTCTCCTCCTCCTCCTCCTCAAGGGGGTCACGTGATTTGTGGGGTCACGTGATCCCCCCTCCCCGAGGTCACGTGACTTCGGGGGGACAGACTCGCGCGGTGCATTATGGGACATTTACCATGATGCAACGCGCGGTTACGGCGACGCCGACGCCGCTCAAGCCGGAAACGGGCGCCTAAGAGCTGCGCTCTAAAATTAAGCACTGTATCCATACAGCCAAAAATATGTGCGAAGCGTCTGCGCACTGCGGCAAATATCAGAACATGTAATTCCAGGTTTATATTACTTCTCAGACCCAAGCTTTGCACTAAGGAATTACTAATGCTAATGTGCGTCAGAAAATGTTTGTAGCACACTAAAAATTTCATGAATTAACAGGTAAGGGTGAACAATGTAATACATGTCGAGAGTTTCGCTAGGCACTGTACGTCTTCAACCCCCACCAATAACCACAATGAACAGCATGCAGCGCTTGTCATAAGCCCTTCTTGAAAGACACGAACGAATTGCCAGTATTTTTTTCTAGCTTTTTGTCAATTTCGTTTTTTAGAGCGCAGCTCTTAGGCGCCCGTTTCCGGCTTGAGGCGGCGTCGCCGTCGCCGTCGGCGTAACCGCGCGGTGCATGATGGGTAAATTTCCCCGCCAAATTTAGCGGAAAATTTTCCCGCTAGATTTAGCTGAAAAATTTTGCCGCTAAATCTAGCAGAAAATTTTTCCCGCTAAATTTAGCGGAAAATTCTCCGCCCCACCCCTCGAGGTCACGTGACCCCAGGCCACGTGCCCCCCCCCCCCGCAGGTCACGTGACCCCCCCCCCGTGCCTTCCCCTCCTCAAGAGCTGCGCTCTAATTTGGCATTACAGGGAGTTGTAAACGGCTTTCATTTTTAATCTAAAACAAGCAATAAACAAATATTAGTTTCCGATGCACGTGAAGAAACTCATTAGGGTAAGAAACTACTCTATGTGTTATGTGCGTTCATTTTCTACATGCGAAAATGTTTTCTCATTAACGTGATCATTTTTCCACACTCACAGGCGGAATCAGAATCTCAGCCAGCGGGTGACGACGACAGCCGTTGGGGGCCCTCGGAAGGCAGCAAGCCTGTAGATCCCTCCAGTCTGGACCAGGAGGATGAGGCCAGCAGCCAAGAGACCTATGAGGAGACCATTGAGGCGACCAGTCAGGAGACATGCAGCCAGGGGTCCCCAGAGTGGTCCCATGAAAAGCGTTTTTCTAACAGTTCTACTATTCGAAATTCAAAGCAAACACTTGGCTGGTCCCATGGCCAGGGGACCAGCCAGGGGACCAGCCAGGGGACCAGCCAAGGGACCGGCCAAAGGACCAGCCAGGGTGGCACCACCGGTAGCCCCCATGGATCCTGCAATGAAGGGGCGAGCACCAGAGGGGTGGCCATCAAAGCCAGACCCAGAAAAGAAAGCAGCCTGAGGACTGCTTGGCTGAGAAAAGACGGCTGCAGGATACAGCTGTGCAGACCTTAAATAACAGCTTCGCGGCAGCACCAGGCAGGGACGAGTGCGAAGACATTGGCGTGGTAATCGCCCACGCGAGCTCCGCCATGTGCCAAAACGGGGTGGCCATCAAAGCCAGACCCAAAAAGAAAGCAGCCTGAGGACTGCATGGCCGAGGAAAGACGGCTGCAGGATACAGCTGTGCAGACCTTAAATAACAGCTTCGCGGCAGCACCAGGCAGGGACGAGTGCGAAGACTTTGGCGTGATAATCGCCCACGCACTCCGCCATGTGCCACAAGGCGCTCACAGGCAGATGGCGAGCTTGCTGGCATATGAGGCTGCTGTGAGATACAACATCAACCTCAACACTGGCCCATAACTTGACTTGTACATGCGGCACCTGAATAAATAAAGGTCCAGTGGGCTGGTGCCAGTTCCTTCGATACGAAAGTTTCTGCCATATTAGCTGTTGGCTGTTGAAAAAGGCCTCTGCTTCCTTGCATATTGCTGTTTTCTTGTCCCACGCATCATCTTGTAGCTTTGGTCAGTACTTATTTGCCTACTAGAATTGAAATTCAGTTGGGCTGAAAAAGGAAACCCCTTAATTCAGGCATTTCCACCCAGCAGCACGACTCAACAATGTACAAATACAGACTGCTAAACCTATGGCCAGGTGATACGAGCTGGGGTTACAGTAGCATGGTGCACGCAATTATGTATTGCATGCACTGCTACAGCTCAGATATATAAAACTTGTTGCATCACATGCCTGAATCATTGTTTAGTTTACAGGTTCTAAAATGTAAGAGCTGTTGCGAGACGCGATGGTAGTAATCAATATAAAAAAATGAAAGCCGTTTACAACTCCCTGTAACGCCGAATTAGAGCGCAGCTCTTGAGGACGAGGAGGGAAGGGTACTGAGGGGAAGGCATATCCCTCCTCCCTCCTCCTCACGTCCTCATCCTGTCTGCTACTCCTCCCTCCGAGCGGCGTCGCCGTCGCCTCACGAGGGTCACGCGACCTCACGGGGGTCACGTGACGTCACCGGGGTCAAGTGACCTCACGGGGTCACGTGACCCCTATGAGGTCACGTGACGATGACGTCATCAGTGATGATGCCGATGACGTCATCAGCGACGATGCGATGCCGAGTGACGTCACTGATGACGTCATCAGTGACGATGGCGCGTGCCGATGACGTCACTGATGACGTCATATCACGATCGTCACGCGTCCCATAATGCACCGCGCAGTTACGCCGATGCCGACGGCGACATCGACACCGCTCAAGCCGGAAACGGGCGCCTAAGAGCTGCGCTCTAAAATAAAAGACGTTTACAATCCCCTGTAACGCCGAATTAAAGCGCAGCTCTTGAGGAGGAGGAGGGAAGGTACGGAGAGGAGGGTATGCCCCTCCTCCTCATCCGTACTCTCCTCCCCCTCCCCTCGCCTGTTCCCCACAAAATTTAGTGGAAAAATTTCCACGCTAAGATTTAGCAAGGTATTGTTTCGCTAAACTTAGCGGGGAATGTTTTACGTAAATTTAGTTTGTAGCCGCGGACTGATAAGTTTAGCTGCAGATAAAGTACGCGTCATAGTTTCAACGCGCAAACATTGTTGATATGCACCTTACTTTGGACCCGCGTACCTTCAGTTCAATTTGATGACAGCTGCACCAGTGTGAGAGAGCCCACGTCGAACACTTGCACACTATCCTGACTATGGCAAGGTTTCTTGCCTTTGACTGGCTTGAACGCTTCATTTGTAGCATCACGGCAGGTCTTGCTTGAAGTGAAGATCATCGCCCTACAACTAGCTACGACCCCACACCGCAACGATGCATGCGTCGAAGGAGCGTAACTTGTGTACTACGCAGTCAGTCGCCGTCACCCGACGCTGCTCGTTTGGCATTCAGGGCTTTCCGCCCAGGTTCTTCATTTGTACTTGGCACCTACTGTTATTTCCTGTGCTTGTGTGTGTGCTCAGTGGCTGGATATGGGCCTCATAGAGCAGTTCTTCAGGCTCAACAGCGTTTGCCGAACTTCTGAACAAAATGCCACCCTTGAAAAAAAGCATGTAGACACAATGCACCAGCTTGGCGGATTGTGGACTGGGTGCGCAAATCAGGCCCTGCGGATAATACACCAAATGCAAACTATCTAAAAGAAAAAGTAAGGCTCAAATTGGCTTTTACGGACTATGCAGCCTGGACACTGGTGCCTGTTATTATGCATTGTATATTCACATGATGTTTGTTGTGGCTTTAGACTGCCTTTATGTAATGATGCAGAGGGGTCAACTGAACCTTGAAATAAATATATTTAAGCACATCTAGATGTAATGTCCCTTGAAGCAATATGGTAGAGAAAAGAGTGCCATTACCTATTCTGCCATACAACACAAATATACTGATCAAAACTCAGAGTCAATGGTCAGTTTTTCCCACGAATATTTGTTGCGCGATAATCACCAATTTTGCCCGCTAAAAACCTTGATGGCTGTAACTAGTATACACGCCCTATCCGTATCTGTAAAGCACATGCTGTAAACATGCATCATCAACATAAACATGTTTCTTATTAATCTTAAACGTAAAACACTAGTTAATGCAACTGAAATTCCCATATCGGCACATTTTTAGCAAACTGAATGGTTCCACCTGTTCACTTTTAGCTTTGAAAGCAAACCAATTCACAATACCACCAGTGGCATAAATCGTGCCAAGCATTAGTGCACGCATGTGGCAGCAAAATGTCTTAACTAGGGAAGCAAACCTAATCGATCATGTTGATTAAAGCACCAAGATACGGGACGAACAAATCATTAATAAAAAAGTAGGCCACTGGAAAGGAAAGTTTTCTCGTTGAACAAACCGACTTTTTATTAGACGTTACGCAATGTAAGGCGGAAGACATTCACTCCGTGATCGGTACAGAAGCATTTGCTTAGTAGTCGGTCGTGCGTGATAAAAACAAAGGTGGATTAGAAACGCAATAGATTCGCCTATGCACGGAGTACTTACACTTAAAATCGTGTCAACATAAAGCGACTATGGCCCACCTTGCTAGCAGCAATCTTAAAATTTATCCGTGTAGTCGTCACACCCACCAACCGACAGCGTGGCTGCAAGTCCCTCCGCCGTCAAGTTTGAGTCGCTGAGCCTGAAGAACTGCTCAATGAGGCCCATATCCAGCCACTGAGCACACACACAAGTACAGGAAATAACACTCGGTTCCAAGTACATACAAACGAAGAACCCGGGGCGGAAAGCCCTGAATGCCGAACTAGCAGCGTCGGATGACGGCGACTGACTGCGTAGTACACAGGTTGCGCTCCTTCGACGCCTGCATCGCTGCGATGGGTGGCCGTAGCTAGTCGTAGCAGATCGTGTCACCTCTGTTGCTCGTACCGGAACACCAGAGCCGCGTAATATTCTTGCTGCCGAAGTTTATAAGCCTACGTTCGCGGCCAACACACTTACACAAAGCCAATGCCCAGCAAACTATCCCCTTCTTTCTTTTTCGGCGACCGGCCGCCAGGGCGGTGACACCATCGCTGAAACTCCTCAATTACTCGACACTGTCATATCTTAGTCTCATTCTAAACCCGTATTCGACATGAGGACTCTGTGTTCCAAGCATTTTGCTGTGACGCTGTAGTGACCTCAAGCCGACGGGACACTGAGTGCTAGGTCACGCGCGAGGCGCAGGTGCACAGGCATCACGATTTCGGGGATTCGACGACAGGCCGCTCGACGATCAAGCCAATTATTGAGTCTGTAAATAATGAAAATACATGTAGATAAGTTTCGCCTTTACATATTAATGACCCGAACCGAGCCACACCATACCTCGCCCACTACGCTGCCGTGGATTTCCGGTCCCTCGGCGAATGAAGCTTCGCGCCCATATCACGAGGCTCGGAGATGACAGCGGCTCTTACGGAACCCCGGTGGTAGGGGGCGACGACTATATGAGCATCAAGTTTCCCCGAGTTCTGGTCGTCAGGTTCCGAGCTCTGGTTTTTGACCGCGGAATCCATTTTCCGGAAGAACCGAATAACGCCGTCCTTAACGAAATTTGACTACGTCGTGCCGGCCTTCCCGCAGTCAACAGCATCCTTGGTTTGCACATTACTTGACTCTCCGCCCGCCGAAGCAGCCCTACGAATCGCTGTAAACGAAGTTGATTTGCAGCGCCACAGAGTTGGAGCCACGCCGTCTCTAGAAGCTGTTGAACTCCGAAGAACTCGGCAATTGAAAACCAACGGAATGTTTACGGCGAATGAAACACCTCCTAGGGAATAAAGCAGCTAGAAAGGACACGTCCATCATGAGGAAACTCTTCCTCCAAAGCCTACCGAGCAAAGTACCGACTACAGCCTCAATCTCCACGCTCGCTAGCATAGCGGATCAAATCATGGAGCTAGGCTCTCCGGCCATCTCAGCGATCGGTCAACAGGCCCCAACACAGGTACGACACATGGCACACATTTCGGACTTTACCATCGACATACGCTTAGTCAAGGCCGTTGATAACGCCGCAGCTGATGTTTTCTACAAGCAGTTGGCGGAGGCACAAGTTACTATCGAATTGCAACGGCTAAGGACGACCGCAACGACCTTAATCTTTGATGACATGCGCATGCCCGACCGAGACGACCAAGTTGCATGCAAAACGTCGACAGGTCGTCCCCACCCCTTTGTACCAGAAGATTGGCGTCAAGCAGTCTTTGACTCCCTGCACTCTTTGTCCGATACCGGGATACGAGGCAACCAGCGGTTGATAGTCCCACGGTTTATGTGGCCCCAAATCAACACAGACAAAAGGTCCCGGAAAAAGTTTGCCGAATGCCAATGAACCAAAGTTGACTGGCACACCTTCGCCCCTTTGGGAACGTTCAGACCACCGGACACTTGCTTTGCCCAGATTCACATTGATATAATGGGACCCTTCCTCCATCACAAGGGAACCACTACCTCCTCGCCTTTGTCGATCACTTTACGCAGTGGCCCGAAGCGGCACCAATGAGGGACATCACAGCAACAACCGCGGCTCGCAATCAGATCAAAATGTGGATCAGTCGCTTCGAGTCCTACAAATGATCGCCACAAACAAAAGACGTCAGTTTTATGTCACCATTCTATATTTTTAAACAAGCCACACGTGCACACATACTATCTGCATGATTCATCAACAATTTCTATGCCGCCCCCCCCCCGATTCATTCTTCTCTCCTAGGCACACCTTTCACACTGTCACACACACACAAACACACACTGATATTGTCCTTTTTTCCTCGACTTTCTGGCTTTTCTTCTCTCTTTTCACTTGGTTTAATATTTTGATTAAGTACATACCACAATCGTGTTTCGTTTTTTTTATTTTATATATAATGGTGCCAACTTGATCGCTGACTAACCCTTTATTACCAAGGACTCCCTTCAACAGTTTTCTTTGAAAACTTTGGGACCCCCGTCTGAATAAGTGTAATTATCTAACATCTTGTTTACAAATAAAAACACATTTTGACTTGACTTTGACTTTAATCGAAACTGTTCCAAACCTCTCTCGCTCCTGGGGTTTCTGTTACGCCGCGACGCCATGTTAGGGTCTCTTTCGGGTAGCGTGGTCAGACCGCTGACATCACGTAGACTTCGCGAACAAAGTCCGGAACAGGTAGTCGAGAAGCAAAGTGACAAACTTAGCGAGATGTTTATTTCATAGCGAAATTTAGCAGACAACAACCGTCTCCGGAACGGCCAGTGCTTTTATTATCCCCAAAGGGAGAGATGTCCGTGGGCAGCACTCCCCCGGCGACTCCCTGAAATGTCTTCCGGCAGGTTCAAGACGGACAACACCCCAAAACCCGACCAGCTTCGATACGCACTACCCTAACGATCGCCTTCATGATACGAATACTTGAAAGGATAAAACATTGGGGACGGGGACTAAACAGGACTTGTTTCTTTCGAGCAACTACATAGAGTGGCACAAAATATAAAACCGCCCCAAAGGTTTCAACGTTCTCGAAGAAGGAAAGGAGAGATTTGTTAAAAAGGAAAGCAAATTTACTATAAATATAAAAGTTTAAAAAGCACTGGCGTCACGACGAGGTATCAATAATCTAGTTATCTCTGATACTAGGAATTTGACCTCTGCCATTGTCAGTGATAATGAAGGTAAAGGAATGTTGTTTCTTGACAGTCCCCATGGCAAATGATTCAATGATTTTTCTCCCAAATCTGTTGTTGTGCCCGCCCACTATTCTACTGGGTGTATCAAGGGCGGCCAGGCTCTTTAAATCGACCGCAAAATTCGGTTTCTTAACCTATCGCGTTCCGATTTTGTATAGCGTTGGCCACAGGTGGTGCATTTTTTCTATAAAATTCGCAAAGAGCGAGCTTACCTGAGGAAAAAGTAAAAAAAGAAAAAGGCTTAGCTCCTATGGAAAACGCAGCGAAGCCACCGGTCTTCAAACCATAGGGCGCCCTATGGTTTGAAGACCGGTGGCTTCGCTGCGTTTTCCATAGGAGCTAAGCCTTTTTTCTTTTTTACTTTTTCCTCAGGTAAGCTCGCTCTTTGCGAATTTTATAGAAAAAATGCACCACCTGTGGCCAACGCTATACAAAATCGGAACGCGATAGGTTAAGAAACCGAATTTTGCGGTCGATTTAAAAGCCTGGCCGCCCCTTGATACACCCAGTAGTATCAGAGAAATAGGGAGTACAGTCGTCGCACGTGCGGCTGTGAACGGCGATTGGGTGAAAAGAATCATTTGAAGCCTTTGATGCTTCCGAGTTGTGTTTTCTGAGTCGATGATTAACGCATCTCCCAATTTGTCCGATTTACTGACTGCCGCAGTTTAGTGTAATTGAATAAACCTTTTTTCTTCGCACTCCACGAACTTTTTGGCATATTTTACGTTGCATTCTCTGGAACTATCGCCTAGAAAAGCACACTGAGGAACTCTTCGGTACTCAACACTTCTATCAGTGAACATTATTTAAGTTCTGTTCTAGTATATGCCATTTTGTCCGGTTCCCTAGTTGTGATTACAATTGATCATTTCTATGGAAATTATTCGCTTCGCTTCGATCGCTTTGATTCGAAATTATTTGTACACATTTACTATTTCCTTCGTATTCGCTTCGAAGTTCGAAGTGAAAAATAACTATTCGCAAATGCCTATTATTATTGACCCAAGTAGAGTGCTGGAGTCTTCGCTTATAACTGAGATTATTTATGAAGCTTTCCCAAGATGTATAGTTTACAAATTTGATAATGCCATTCAGGCATGTGCAGGAACAGTCTAGGGTTGCGCTTATATTAAAGATAACGTCATATGCACCATGCTTCTTGCTTATGCATGTAACTTCATGTGTTTATGCAATCAGTTCCTCGAACATATCATGCCCTCTTTTTATGTTGTTGTCTGACCTTACACAAGCCTTCGTCGACCAACGAATCTGCACACTTCGTTTGTGCGCTCTGCTTGCAGACACTGAATGCTTCTAGAGCAATCCGTGAAAGGCTTTAAGTGCATGCACCACTGTGAGCCTTACAATATTTAGGCATGACACTAAAAAGATACTACACAAAGCAACAAATATAATGGATATGATGCATGACTATTCAGGAGTTGAATGCAGCTTCATCTCATACTCCAGAGGCATACATAGTGCTAGCTTTGGCGCCTCATTTTGCTGATGGGTTCAACATGAAGATTGTGCTTATCTGTAGTTCGAGTCGTTTGTTTATCGTCAAATCGGACACGGGGTGTGGCCTCATCGGATAGGCTGTGAGGCCAAAGCCCTCATCTTCTACAATGACGCAGGGCGCCACTCTCTCGATCGCGGAAGCAGTTCTGCACGAGGTAGCATGGATGGCTGCCTTTCCAGCGCCTCTTTGAGTCTGCAGGCACCCCAGATGCCACTGCCGTTCATTCGGTCGTTGCTGCCGACATCCACAAAGATAAAGTTCAGCTCCGCATCCACCAATGCCATCAACACGGTGCTAAAAACGTCTTTGTAGTTGCAGAACTGCGCGCCAGATTGATGAGGTGGCACCAGAGCGATGTGCAGGTCCTGGTACCCCTGTGCGACAGCCTTCCATAGCAGGATTGCCGGGTACCTGCGATAATAGGCAATTTGTGCTCACGTTTATTACAGCTGCTCGTGTGTCGCACCAGCCTGGGCATAAAGGCCTGCATGCAAATTCGTGCCTCAATACGATGTATTCAGAAAAGCGGATGCAGAATGCTCTACGGACAGACAAAAACGCTGAAAATAAACATAAAGCGATAAGGAAAACAACACGAAGCGCACTCGCAACTAAAGTTTACTTGTAAGAAAACATGAATGTATGCACCAGGGGTAGGCAGCCGATGGTCCGCGGGCCGGACCCGGCCCGCATTGCAGTTTTATGAGGCCTGCGGCTCAAAATCAACCCCTACCATCTTTTTTTTTTTTTTTAGAAGACAGTAAATTTTTATTTTGTTAATTGAAAGAGGCGAGCCACTACATGAGCCCTCGTTCTAACTGGATGTGGCATTTTATTATTGTGTGATTAAGAGGGAATGGAAGGTGGAGTCCTGGGTTTTCTGAGAAAGCCAAGCCAAACCGCGAAAGCTACAACCTTTGAAGCAATGGCAATAGCG
>JAZHYW010018700.1:0-12615 GCA_037355805.1 Ixodes ricinus
CAGGGACTCAAACCGTAACCGTAACCGAAACCGAAAACCGTTTAGGAACGAAATTTTTTCAGTAACCGTAACCGGAACGAAACCGTTATTTAAAATTTATAAAAACCGTAACCGTAACCGTAACCGAAAATTATTCACCGGTAACCGGTTTTAACCGATATTAACCGAAATATAAAAATATTAGTTTTTCTCAAGTATGACCTGAAGGAGAGATCTTTAAATGCTGTGGCCATTTGACAGAGATACTCTCGGCGAGTGGTGCATCTGGTAATATATTTCCGTTCAATCTAACTTCAGGATTAAGAATACTTAGTTGGACTCAGTGGTCGAGCTTATAATAAAAAAAAGTCTCTGTTTCTAAATCTGCCACACTCCTACATCGCTACATGTATTCACTACGTGTTGCCTTCAGGGTATTAACTAATAAGTTAGAATTCTCAGATGTCCATCAAACTCAGTTCTATCAAAACCACCGATGTTCCTGACATGCAGTAGCCAGTTTGAATAAACGAGGTAAGTTGACCATCATGCAGAGCTGGCGCAAAAAAACAACAACCTGGTATTCATTTAGTCTGAAACGTGTCGCGAGCGACGATATTGAAACAACACAGAAAGAAAAAAAAATGTCAGAGGTTCGACATTGGCGCTTTGTATGATATATATATATATATATATATATATATATATATATATATATATAAAACCGGGAGCGACGGAAGGAACGAGGAAACATCCGAAGGGTTTCCGAGTTTTTTCTTTTCCTGCCGAGACTCTCTTCCGAACCCAGTGGCAGCCACCGGCACTGCCACGCATCTCAGCATGACAAGAGAACAAGCCAAGGAGAAGGATGCCTCGTCGTCGAACGCGCCAACGCACTTGGCCGCCGATGACGGAGCCGCCCTCGTCCAACAGACAAGGGATGCCATTTCTGCCTCCTTCGCCTCAACCTTGGGAGCTGCCCTGCTTCCATCGTTGATGCCAAGGTCGGTCTCGCCCCACACGGCCAGCAGTCTCAACAGTCCCTGTCGCAGAACTCTTAGCGCGAGCTATTCGAACGTCAGCACGGTGAGCTCAAACATCTACAGACGCGCCAAGAGATCGCTTCTAGCATCGCCGGGGCCCTTTCCATGCTTCCGCCGGAGGCATGGCTTCTACGGGAATCATTTCTACGAGAGTCACCAGCGCGATCCGACTACCTCCACTGAAGCCCCACCGCCCATTCCAGAAGCGAGGGTCTGTCAGGCCTACGACATTCTGCGCGACCTCGCCCAGAACACCAGAAGTTTGTCCACGAGAGATGTCCACGAGATCCGTCATCTCCACCCGTATCGGTTCTACTGGGATACCCTGCTCACCGCACACCAGCACCTCATTTTCGATAGACTGGAACTTTTCCACGTCGTCGCCAGAGGGAACTAGAGGACGGCTATAGTATCCCAGACGTACAGGCTCGAGTCCGAGGTTTTCAGAGCTCCCCGACCAACTACCCAACCAGCCTCGACGCGGACGCCACACGTCTCGTGGTTCCGCGAACACCAGCTACCACCCAGGCACCAAGTTCAAGAGGCCCCCCTAACTGTGAATCCGGCAGCTACCCTGGGTCTTCAAAACCCACCAGTGCCGTAATCGACGGCACGGTCGTCTGCTCCTGGACGTTTTCCCGGTCGAGGACGTTCTCGCCCATGCATTTTGCGAAGCTGGCGTCTCTGCTTTTTCTTGCCCGTGCTTGATGATGGACCGAAGAAAACGACCCATTGGATCCGGACTCGACGGCCACCGCCGCAGAGCGAATCCTTGCGTGGCTCAGCAGGACCGACAGTGTCATCGCGCCCCACGCCGATGACGACTCCTTCGGCACGTACGATGGCGAGGAGGAAAACCACACCAAAACAAAGGAACACACTACAAACAAACAAAGCGACGTCGAAGACTCCGATTCGGACCTGGGTAGCACTGCCTACAAGTCGAAAGCGATGGGACCTCCGCCGCCAGTCCACCCGACCCAGTAGGCACCTCAAGTCGACTGGGCAATGTTTATTGAGGCATAGTTTTCACGGGCCGCCCGACTTCGGTGCACTTTCCATTTGCTGCATGAAGGCTTCGTGCTTTACGGCCCGCCCACCTCTCCCTGACCAGGTCCCCTCGATCGATGCCGCCATAACCAACATGTTGGCGGCATCATCGAACGCACGTGGTCTGTACTTCAACCCCGTCTTCCTCGTATCCAAGTCAGCCACCGAGTCCCGCTTTGTTTTGGACTGCGCCGCACTTATGGCGCATTCACACTGGAAGCGGATCCGCGTTCGCGAAGCGTTTGCGGATGCGGCTCGCGAGCGACCCCGTTCAGACACACCCAGAGGCGGTTGGCGGTTGGCTGAGAGGCGGTTGGAGGTTTCTCGGCGATAACGCGTGACCTTCTGAGAGTTGCGTTTGGCAACCCTGTTTTACAATCCAAAATCCACTTGGATCCACGATCCAAAGCCAAAATTTTGCTATTTTGGCACCCGGAAGATTTTCTTTGGGATGTTCGCACGCATCACGAGTCAGGCAGCGCAAAAGAGACATGGACCCGCGAAACTCGCCTGTGCTTCCCTCGACTTCGCCCGGAAGCAAAGCCCAGCTAGGCGCGCCTTGCTGACTCAGAACAGGATGCCCCCGACTTTCTCTTCGAAGGGGACCCTTCCCGCATGAATAGCTGACCTTGTTTTCCGGGAAAGAGGGCCAGTGTCCTCCCTCCAGTGTTGCCAGATTGGGCTATATATAGCCAAATTGGGCTACATTTTTTTCTAGTTGGCGTCAAAATTTCGTGGTTGGCTATGTGGCTATTTTGGGCTATTTCTAAGAATGCGGCGAACTTTTGTCGAACCTCAGGTTCGACGCCGAACTTTGAGGTTCGGCTAGTTAATTTTCGAACTTTTAATAAGTTTCGAAATAAATTGTTTCTCTTTTGGCTAGTCGAGAGGAGAGAGAGGAAGGAGAATGGCTTCAAACTTCTACAAACTTCGGTGTTTTCACAATGCGCAGTGAAGCAATGCTTGCAAAGTTCAAGCGGTCTCCCTGCAGCGCAGTGGAGCAAACCAAACAGATTGCACTATTACCACAGGCCCGGTAGCGCGCCTTCAACCCGGACGCATATGGCTCCGCTCGGACGTAGACTGAACTCTCTAAATGCTGCTTTGGTGCCCACTGTGAGAATCCTTAGGCACCCAAGTTTGTAAAAATGAGAAGTCCTCAGTTTCACCGCTAAACAATCGACTACCTTCCAGTTGTCGACCACCCCAAGAATGGACAGCACAATCAGAAATAGCGTGAACCAGAATGGGGGACACTCATGTTCTACACAAAGAAAGAAAGACGGGTGGGATATTGGTAAGGACCTGAGATATTGGGGTTCTGGTTTGAAGCATCCAGTGTTCTGACTGTTCTGCTTCTGTATTTCTTTCTTTTACTGTGTGATCATATCTCCCGGGCTTCACAATAAAGCTGTCTTTGTGTGTTTTGTACTTCTGAAAATCTGCGAAGGAAGGGCCAGTTTTGTACGGATTTTCATCATTTCGAAGCTTTTTTTTTTAAAGATTCAGAAGTAATATAATGTACACAAAAGGTGGTGCATCTGAGGGTTGAAACAGAGATTGTAACGTGTATCAGTGTGAGAAATTGTCAATATAAGGCTTAAAAATCATTGTTTTTAGTCTTGGCTATTTTGGGCTATATTTGTTTTACGGCTTTGGCTATATTTGGGCTATACCTCCCAGTCGTTTGGCGGTTTTTTGGTGGGACCATCTGGCAGCACTGCCTCCTCGTTGTTCGCTCTTATCATTTTCGAAGTTGTGAACGGTGGTGGTGGACCGTGGTGCGGGGAATGTGTTCGGTGCTAGCCGGTCGTGGCTTCGTTGGTGGCGGACTCTCCTCTCGTCACTCGAACGTCGATCGAGTCTACTGTTTGTTTGACATTAAGCTCAAATAAACGCCGTATGGATTACCTCTGCATCGTCTGGTACGTACACTTTATTTCTTGAGTATGTTCCCTTTATTTATTTTGTTAGTAGTACTCGTTACGGGTCGAGCTAGCGCAGGTACCCTGCCCGCTCCGCGGTATTGCGTTGGCTAAGCAATCAGGCTCACGACGTCTCTATCGGCCTTCGTGGTGGTCATGCACGGTGTCCAAAGCTTTCAATAGTTCACGCGACTATCTTAGTGGGTACAAAAGCTGACATTTCGGTCGATCAGGGGCGGGTTCCGACGTTCTACGGGCAGAGACTAGCAAGGCAGCGAGCTTCGGGCTGTGGCACCCGGAATAATAAACAAACTCTTACCCGAACCAAATCACCGGTGCGAAGCCCGTTAAGATTACGAGTCAATTCTTTTCGCGGCGGATTCAAGTGACGGACGTGAACATCGCGTTTCTCCGTTGATTTGTCTGCTGTAACGCTAGGACTACAGCGCCTTGGACGCCTCGCCAGCGACAGGTGCCATCTTGTTTTGAAAGACACTGACGTCACGTCAGCGTCGCGTTCCGATTGGTTGCCGCTTTGCGGTTCGTGAAAGCGGTTGGGAGAAATCGGTCCCGAAGCGGTTGGCAAAAACGCGCTCAAACCGCTCGATCTCAGCCGCTTTGCGGTTGAGAACGCGCGGATCCGCTTCGCGTTCGCGGATCCGCTTCCAGTGTGAACGCGCCATTAAGGCGCATTCACACTGAGCAAAAAACACGCGTTGCGGTCGACGTCGACGCCGGCGTCGTAAAATAGGAGCAGTAACACAGGGCCACCCGACGGCGGCGTCTTCTCGGGTAATCTCGTGTTTGTCGAGAGAACACGGAATGTTTTATTCGTCTGCTTCGCTCGAGTGTTGTTGCCTTCCCTTCGCGATTGCATATGCGGTGGGAGACAACCGTCTTCACTGAATGGACAACGG
The DNA here is from genome assembly GCA_037355805.1 of Ixodes ricinus. Taxonomy (NCBI): domain Eukaryota; kingdom Metazoa; phylum Arthropoda; class Arachnida; order Ixodida; family Ixodidae; genus Ixodes; species Ixodes ricinus. Next base: position 4,915 of record JAZHYW010018700.1, read on the forward strand.
CGATGATTACATATATGTTTACTCTCCGGTTATATGCAGCATTGGCGAAAGGCACGGACTCGAACGGGCATCTTTTGAAGGTGCTCTTTTGCCGCGTTTTTTGTGCAAACAAAGCACGGTGCTACGCCGGCGCGTCCCAGAGTCTTAGCATCCGTGCCTTTAACACTGCACGCAGCTTGTGCGAGAGTGTTTTCGATGGAGAACTGGGCTGGCTTGCTAGGAACCAGCGTCTGAGCTGAGACTGGTTGAAAGAAAGAACTGCCAAAGCTAGCGCACGAGCTGAGCGGGACTCAAGCTGCGTTTCAAGATGCTCGCGCGCCCCAGTCTTTGCAGTGCTTTCTTTCACCCAGCCTCAGCTGAGACGCTGTTCTAGCAAGCCGGCCCTGTTGTATTCCGTAGTGGTGGGTGCACACAAAGACTACACAACACATTGGGAGTGATCGCTCCCTCACAGTCGGAGGTCGGAACACATCGCGAACTTCGGCGGCAGCTTTCGCGCGAAAGATGAAGAGTAGTTTCACGGCGTCGTACACGCACATAAAACACTGCTCACGGTCAGATGTTCCAATGGGCTTGCTTCTTTCCACGCTGAAATGCTTCCATCCACGTTTGGCGACTGCATGTCTCCCTCGAACCCTCTGGCCTTTCGCCATTCACTGTAGATCGAAAATAAAAACAGCGAAAACATATACTAACCAGAAAAGCGGCGATACGTCACGTCCAGACGATCCGCTGATTGGCTCAAGCACGCGCGTCGAGGGAAAAATTGGGTTCCGCGGCGTCGTCTCCCTGCGTCGTCCTCCTCGGCGCGCGACTTTTTCGATACAAAAATAAGCAAAAAAAATCACCCCACGACGCGCGTCTTTCCGCTGTGTGAATGCGCCTTTACTCCTTACCTCCAGGCACCTCAGTTCAGCCTGACTCCGCTACCCCAGGCCATCAAAGTAAACCTCCTCCCGCCTCAAGCGTATATGGTGAAGTTCGACATTGCCGAGGTCTTTTACCGGGGTACGGGCCGTTCGTCGAAAGACAATTCGTAACAGGGCAATTCGTAGCAGGGCTATTGGTCGCGTAGGGCAATTCGTCACAGGGCTATTCGTCGCTAGGGCATGTAGTCGAAAACTGGGATTTATTTTTCTAGTTTATTTCTTTAGGAAAGTTTTGAGGAATTTGGGAAAGGGGAGGAGGGGGAGGGGGATGGAACGTGTATGAATAAAATCGGAAGTTCAGAGAAAAGTTCGAACACCGCCTTGTTTTCGGCGTTCTTTTGGAGTTTCGGAAAGGTCCGAGGCTGTTCTCCTAAACATGCATGTTGTGTTGTATCCTGTTTGGATAGTTCACGATCCTTTGTCCGGTTTTTATACTCTATTCACCCTTAAGCTGACCGTGCACGGGAGGCTGTGTGTTCGCCGGGCCAACAGTTTGAGTGGTTCAGCAAGCGTTCAACTTTTTTGTTATTTCTTTGTTACTTCTTTGTTATTTAAATTTCGCTTATCTTTTTTTTTTTTCGGAAATTTCAGAACAAACTTTCAAGACTTACAAGATTAAGTTTATAAAACCTCTTTGTCATCCACATCATTTTAGTTCCGAGGGCACGTTCGTACACCAGCCAAAGGCTATAAAATAACTGGTCTAAGCGTTTATTTTGGCAGTCGCTATGGAAGTCATCAGGACTAAAAGAGGGGGGAGATGCTGGTTTGCGAAGGATTTTTATATACTGTTGACCGAAGGACTGAGCAAAGCATCTACTGGGTACGTCGAAGAAGAGAGACCTGCAAAGCAAAGATCATTACTGACGTCTCTAAGCTTCGTGTTGTTAAAGTCACAAATAACCACAGTCAAGCCGTGGTTATTTGTGACAGTTATTTTAACGTGACAAATAACCACAGACAACAGGGACATCCTCGAGGCTTGCGCCAGAAGCATAACATTGTAAACGGAGATGTATATGCAGAGTTTCCGATGCAAATAAAACTCTTTTCGTGAACTGACACCTGTGCGGTTGTCCTATCAAAATTACTGAAACATATTTATAACTCGGTTGTGGCGTATACCCACAGACGTAGACAGCGTCTACTGCGAAAGTAGAGAATTCAAGCCAATTCTTAAACATTGTGCTTCAAATCAAAATACCAAATGAGGGTAAACCTTCGTTTGTAAATAATAATTTTGAGGCAATATACTCAATAAACAGTAAAAATTCAACACATAAGCTTTTAATAGGGTGACGAATCGTCATCTGGACGAATTGCCCCATTACGAAATGCCCTACGACGAATTGCCCTATGCGACGAATTGCCCTGCTACGAGTTGCCCTGCTACGAATTGTCTTTCGACGAATAGTCCTACAGCCCCTCCATATCGCGCTTCATCCCTCCTCCCGTAACCTGACCACATTTAGAGTAGGCCACCGTTACCGCCGTTTTTGCCGTAGGACCTTCGTGATACACCCGGCGCCGTTTTACAGCGCAGCTCTTGGTAACAACTATTGCCAGGAAATGCGCGCGCGTGGACTCTGGGCTTGGTCTCACATAGACAACTTTTTGTGCGCCCGTCCCGACCCAGACAGGTTGGCGTCTACGGTGCGCCTCCTCGTTGAGGACTTGCTGCGGTCGGGATTTCGGCTTAAACCTAAGCGAGCACGAGCAGAGCGCAGGCGACGCATGGAGTTTTTCTTGGGTTCAGGCTCGACACAGCCGATGACACCATTTCGCACACGCCAGAACGGCTCTGAGTTATTCCTCGCGTCCTCCGCTCGCTGGAGGCGCTCTAGGGGGCGGCGGGCTACTTGGCATTCTACTTTTCTCTCTGTAACTCTGTGGCTTTTTCTTCGTCGTCCCTCGTTTGACAAAGTTTTAGACCAAATTTCTCTTTCACTCAACTGGCCTCCCTTAAACATTTCGAAAAAACCCCGAGACTGGGACAAAAAGGGACGGACAAACACAGAGTCACACAAAGTCACACAAAGTCAAAAACACGCGTTGCGGTCGACGTCGACGCCGGCGTCGTAAAATAGGAAGCAGTAACACAGGGCCACCCGACGGCGGCGTCTTCTCGGGTAATCTCGCGTTTGTCGAGAGAACACGGAATGTTTTATTCGTCTGCTTCGCACGAGTGTCGGGAGTAGTATACAGGATCCCATTTGATTGCGGATTATGCTACATAGGACAGACCAAGCGCTGTTTAAACGATCGTCTCACCGAACACAAGCGTTGTGTCAAAAACAAAGATCCTTATTCGAGGTATCAAAACATGTAGTTGAATGCATAATTGTCTACCTAACTGGGACTCAACAACGGTCATCTTATCAGAAAAGGATGATCGCAAGCGTTTGATAAAAGAATCTATAACAATCATGAATCATGGAAATGCGGTAAATAAGCCATCCTCACCATAGATAAGGAACAGAAAGTTCCTGCAAATTTGATGTCTGCGCGTCTTGTCAATTGTTCTGTTGAGGCCTTTTGTCCGATTTTAAGTCAATTCGCTTTATTGTTTCCTGGTCGTTTGTCCTTGCGCCCTTCCTGTTTTTGGGGGCTAATGCACTTTAGTCCTTCTACTTTGTTTTGTATAAACGAAACCACTACTACTCTGTTCTATTGTAATGCTTGTTTTGTTGTTGTACTGCTTGTGGCACGGGTTTCCCAATTCTCCCTCTCTTTCTTTCATCTCTTTTGTTTTGTGTAGGTTTCTCACTTTCTTTCCTTCCATAGGTCTCTTTTGGATTGTGTAGGATTTGACGCCTATACACCGTTCCAAGCTGGGCTTCCTGGCCGGCGCCATTTTAACGAGTGTAGCGCCGCCTACCCTCATCCGGGCATTTGGGAGAATCTGAACCCGCCCGAATGACCGACCGCCATTACTGGACTGTTACCCTGCTCACCGAGTCACACCGATCGCAGCTGCTTCTGCCGGCACGGCTGCCGTATTCGGCGCGCTCGGCTCATTGTCTTCGTCCATGGAGGAAAGCGTGCACTATCCTAATCGGTATGCCAGGCATGGGGAAAAGTGCATCCTGCTTTCCTGGCATCTTTTTGTGGGTAATTTTTAGCGCGCTTCTGGGGCAGTCGTCGCTCCCAAACCGAACTCGGCGTTTCGATCGCTAGCGAAATTGGGGATCGCTAGTGAAATTGAGGATCGCTAGTGAAATTGAGGATTGAACGAAGCCAGGATGGCACGAATTACGGCATGTGAATTTGCGCTGAACTCGAGTTGTCGCAGCTTGGGGGCGCCGGGAACATTTGAACAAACTGCGCGGTTAGCGGCTCAGACCTGCGCTGCCACGTCTGCTTTAATTGAAATAGTAGAAACCTCAAATTTAAATATGAATCGATATATAAATACCGAGTACAGATAGCAAGTGCGACGGATCTGTTTATTTTTTTTTCTGATTTAGAATCCACTGTCACAATATTGGCACATTGATGTGCCTCTCTGTAATCGCCTCGCGTGAAAATTATTTGTGCACAAACTGTGTCGCGGCGTGTACTACACGAGGCTGTGTTATATATATATATATATATATATATTCGTGTTGGAGAGTCTACCACAAAGCTAAGCCAAAGTCTGAGCTCTGTGCCCAGTCTTGCTGTGCACAGCGGCGTCAGACCAAAACTACCCCCCCCCTCCTTTCCGTCTTCCTTCCATTTCCAAACTTTCCCAGCAAGAAAAAGAAAGGTTGGCAGCCATGCCAACCTTTCTTTTCTTTTTTTCAGTTTTGAGTTGACCAGGTAAAGACAGCTTGCTGCCAAAAGATGTCGATGCTGCGTGGACATCGCGGGTGTTGCTGTTGTTTTCCATTTTCTGCAAGTAATTGAAGCGTTCGGCCATTCGCACTAACGTATTCATGGTAAATTGACAATTTCAAAAAACCCAAAAACGATCGAATTACGCATACCCGACGCTTCAATTTTGGCGGCGCATTTTCGTTCCGCACCAGGCGTCGCCTGCCAATTACCACCTGAAGAAAAATAGAGTTATTAAATCAGTGGACCAGGAGTCACGCAACTGTTTTCTTTTTTCAATGTCTAAGCCGCCCTCCGCTTACCTTTCGGTCCGCACCCACATTCATCCTGTTTGACAGCGTGGGTCTCGCGCACTGAATCGGCGTTTATTTCACGTTTTTTTTTTATTATTTGTACAACCAATCACAGCACAGTGCTGCCCGGTCGATTCTTTTCTTGCATAGGCCATGTCACGCGCGAAAACACGCTATAATATCAAAGCGGCGTCTAACATTGTCGAAACAACATGCCTCCGTACACTGCGCACGTGCTTTCTAACAGTCCACTCCGTGAAGCAGACGAGCTTTCGAGGGAAAGGGTAAGCGGAGCGTTGGCGCAGCGCTCTGGTTCGAGAGTGTTTTTCCCTTTCTGCATCGACCTACTTGGAACGGTGTATACAGCACCTTTCGTTGTCAAATAAAATTCAGCCGTGTTTGAGACTTTGTGTTTGTCCGTCCCTTTTTGTCCCAGTCTCGGGGTTTTTTCGAAATGTTTAACCCCCGCCAGCTCGTTTGCGCCCTTACCTTTTGGCCTCCTTTCGATTCTGCGTGTTTGGCCAACTTTGCCGCACTGCCGACCGCTCCCCTTTTCCCCACTACGCCAACTGCGCACGAGCAGATGCCTCCGGATTCGGTTACGGCGTAGATGTTGGGGACTGTGAGCAGGCAATAATCGCCTCCCTACCGAGACCAATATGCCTCCGGGAGAGACTCGCCGCGTTGTGGTGCGCGTGTATTGCCAGTTTCGACCTCATGTTGTACCGCAACGGAGGCTAGAAGCGCGAGCTCATAGCGTTGGCAGCTGCTCTTAAGGCACGAGAGCTTGTGCCGCCGAGATCTGCCCCAGAGCAAGGAGCTCGCGCTTGTGGCCTTTTCGGCGGTATCATCATAAGGTGAAACAGAGTATGTAGAAAGGAGCACTTCTGCACACGGAGAACAGGGCTTTCGCTCTCGCGCTGCGCTGCGGCCATGGACGAGCTGCCTTGGGCTATTCCCTGTGCCATTTTTTCTTTCTTTATTTATTTATTAACATTTATTGAAAAGCTCAGGAAACCGTTCGGACGTTTCCTCGATTCGTCCGCCGCCCTCTGCACGAGAAGGAAAAGATGTCTCGCGCTGAGAGCGCGAGGACTCAATGGCCCGCCGGCTTGCCATCGCGTGTCAAGCCCACAACGGCAGGTCGGCGGGGCTCATGACCGACGGTACCCATTTTATTGAGATATCTTTATTAAGAAAAAGAAGAGAAACGGCACTGGCAATAGCCCAAGGCAAAGCTCGTCCATGGCCGCGGTGCAGCGCTAGAGCCAAAGCTGTGTTGTCCGCTTGTAGAAGACTCCCTTTCTCGCCAATGCACGCGCACCAGAACGCGGCGAGTCCTTCCCAGAGGTATATTAGCCTCGGCAGAGGGGCTATGATTGCCTGCGCATAGCCCCCTATAAGTAATCCAAAACCGACTCCGGAGGCATCTGCCTATGCGCTGTTGGGTAGCGGGGAAGGTGGAGCGGTGGGCAGTGCGGCAAAGTCGACCAAACACGCAGAAGAAAGGGAAGTCAGTTGGGTGAAAGAGGAATTTGGTCTGAAACTGTGTTAAACAGGTGGACAAAGAAGGAAAAACCGAGAGCCATAAAGAGGAATTCAAAATGCCAGGTAGCACGGGGCCTGTATAATATAATATAATATAATATAATATAATATAATATAATATAAATATATAGCACACCCGACAGGACATTGGGAGGCCCAGAGTTCAAATCTTGGCTCCGCCATTTATTTTGGCTTTTCGGCGGTTTCGTAAAACATTGATCATCGATCATACATTGCATGTATATATTATATGTATATATATATATATATATATATATATATATATATATATATATATATATATATATACATATATATATATATATATATATATATATATACAGTATAAATAAGGTAACGTCCGCCACTTTATTTTCAATTTTTGCCGTCCACATCGTTTTTTGTTGTTTTTCTTATATATAAATGCACCATTTTTCTAGCGTCACAGAATCAGCCAGCGAGAGACGTGCGCTTCGATAACTACTAGGCAATTGCTTCGAAATAGCAAACATGACGTAGGTGTAACATGGCACAACAACGAAGACTAGGGAAAGGAACGAACAACGCATGACATATTTTTGCAGCTTTCTGTGTTGTTTCTGTGTTGTTCGTTCAGCTCCTTTGTCTTCCTTCTTTTGGGCTATTGCATTTATATTATGTATGACTTTCACCAACTAGCCCAGCTCTCAATTTTATTACTTTATTGCACTTAGCAGTATTTTACTAGAGGATGGCTATAGTTCTGCTCCTTCCGTCAGTGTGGGCGAAGACTCGTCTGCATGTATTAGGTTGAAATAAACTATAGCGACGAGAAGGTGCGAATGGCTCTTCCAGAACTCAGTGGGAACTTTCTTAGGGTTATCTACAAATGCTGCCCAACAACAAAGTAGGGATATTTTTTCAATTTTTTTATATAGAATGCGATGATCCCCAAGTAGCGGAAGTAACACGTATGCTCGGGTATCAAACTATAGAATGTAAGTAGATGTAGTGAACAAGCGTTGGAGCTAGAAACGTGTGCAACTTTTGACCAATTAGAAGTATTAAGACGTTTCTTAGCCCTCGAATTTCCATACATGACATGTGACAGCAATACGTAACTGAACCGGAAGTAC
>JAZHYW010018702.1:0-11178 GCA_037355805.1 Ixodes ricinus
TATCTTCCCAAACGCTAAACGTTGCACGTGCTTCGTGCATCGTCGCACCTTGCGTATTTATAAAACATGAAAGAGCTTAAGGGTGGCGATGTCTTCAGCCCATCGAAGCGTTTATAAGCAAGACTTCTTTTTGATATAGTGCTACAAACGGACGAGGAGCGAAAGCTCGCGCTGCAAAACCCAGGATCCTGTGTTCAATCCCCACCCCTGCCTGTTTGCGTCTGGATGAGCATCGTACCGGCATGCGGTCGTGGAACACTACTGCGTGATGCACGTTAAAGACTCCAGGCCAGCTGTTGTGCTGCAAAGGCTAAAGTGCTCATTTACAGCTGGGAGACAAGTCGCCCGCTGAGGCAGACTAAGTTCTAGGCTGTATAAGCATACACACACCCGAAACAAATTTTTGTAACAAACGGATGGCTCACGCAGTGCTCCCCATACACTGACTGCAACGAAAGATTGGTTTTTAAATGCTTCGGTGGGCTGAAGCAAAGCCTCCTCTACACTGACAAAGCCTGGCAGATCGCCACGGGACGTGGCCGCCGAAAGTGAAGAGGTAGACTGGCACACAGAGGCATGCAACGAGCGCCCCGCTGCGGCGAGACGCCAAAACAAACTTGTCCCGAGCAATGGAATGTCCACCTTGTGCTTCTCGCGTTCCTCGGTCCAGCGCTTCGTTTCTCGTAGGGTTTGGAAACCATGTTCTAAGTCCTCGCCGCTGCAAAAGCTGTGCGCTTACTACAGGCTCCACAAGAAACGCGCCTGCTCTACCAGATTCTCGCGCTCCAAATCTGCGACCGGGCACTTCATGGCTCTTTCACCAAACTGCCAGGCTTTATGAGTATAGAGGAGGCTATGGCTGAAGCGATCGCCCTGGGCCCTTATGTTCTCGTGACATGAGCAACTGCCTGTTGGTTATGTGTCTTCTTTCGTCTTCTCTTCTGGATAAAATACTCTGTTGCGAGTTCAGCGTCCGTCCTGTCTCCTGCATTCTTCTACAGTTTCCTCACGTTCCTCTCTCACTTTAACCCTGTATGATTGCGAGACCCGGAGTTTAAATCCCGGCTTCGTCAAAGATTTTGTTTTTCGGCGGCTTTACAACCTTTGTTCTATTCGATCAAGGGCGGTCGGTTCATTTGCGTATTTTCTATTATTTCCTTTTTGAGAAAACGTGCAATGATGAAAGTGCATGTGATATTTTACATCACACTAGCATATACTACATTGCGGGTGGGGAGGGGGGATCCAACGAGGTAGAGGGGCTTAGAGTGATAAACCGGAAGTTCGGAAGTGGCACCCCCCGGTTGCCGCCATGTTGTACGCAAAAGTGACCACTCGTCACGTGACCTCACAAGAGCCGTGACGTCATCGGTAAGATGGCAGCGCCCAGAGCTGGCGGATGCGAGTTTGTTCGGTGCGCGGTAGCCGTGATGTGCAGCTGCTTTCCGACGACTTCGGGCTTTTTCGTGCTCGCTGACGCAAGTATAATGTGAAAACATGAAGGAATGAAACTTTATACCCTTTTTGCACAAGATCGCTCTTGATCATCTGGATATTAACGCTTGTGAGACAGCATCAGCCGTATCGCCGTACCGGTGCTCGGATTCCCGGATGTGTTCGAGGATCGATAGAACTTTGAGTGCTTTTAGCATGCAATTTTCGCATTCTCTTAGCTTTGTTTGAACGTTGGAATGTCTGAGAATCGACGCGAAATGTATGCGTCGGACGTAGGGCCTAGGGGAATTCGTTTCAGCCCTAGGTAACTAGCATAATCACAGCCAACTTTTAGCGAGGAAGCTCCTGCGATCTTTACGTTTTGTGCTAATCGACGATTCTACATTCGATCGCTTTTCTTCCTTTTTTTTGTGAGTGCGAAGTGCACACTTATTTTCAGCTGCGAGGATGACGTTTTATTGAGTGTGGGGATGAATAAATCGTTGCAGGCACCTGCTTCAAAGCTATTCAACTTGCTATAAGAACAACCGTTTTGGTGTACGCATAGATTAACTGCACATTTTTCTCTTTCGTAGGATTTATTGCAGCAATACTTTTTTTCATCAAGAGTGCATTGTATTAGTCGGTCAATTATTTACTTGTTCTAATTACCTGGACAAGATAATTCATATTTGTGTTCATCCCTTGCCCGAAGAGCAGTCTTGTTGAAAAATGTTGACACATCCTTTCGGTCTCTTCAATAGACTTTTTTCAAAAGTGTGGGCTGCCTATACTTTGTATCACCGTAACTTGGAAAAGGGCAACCGCCACAGCCCCCTCGAGCCAATCAGAGAGACGGAGTGAAGGTGTGTGACAAATCTGTGCAGACGAGCACTCTGATGATATGTTGTCATGTGCCTCTCTCCAACGTGCATATTGACTCACCGAGACTGTAGCCTTTGCCGTTTGCCAAATTGTGATGGAACGAATTACAGTAGCTACTACTCTAATTACCCAAGGCCTTCATACTTTGGGCATTTGTTCGACAAGAATGTTATGTCCGCCGTCACTGTGAACTCGGCTGAGCGCCTATTGGACTCGAATGCTGCATTAGCGTTCGACGTGAACTGGGGCCCATTCGTGTGCTTTACGCCGAAAACAAATGGTGACAGTTGTGTTGCTTGATGGGGTTTTGCAAAGGGTCTATTGTGTCATACGTATAGGAAGTGTCCTGCTATATAACAATGCATCAACACGTTCTATTAAACTAGATGCTCAGAGGTGTGTTTGTTTTTGCAATTAACAAGTTACAGCAGTGTGCTTTAATGTTATCATCATGTGTAGTTTTAAGTATCCTCTCTGCAATGCCTACAAAGGCCCCTGGAGGGAATAAATTAATAAATAACATTTTCACATCACTGGAGTCGGTTTTCGGATGCGCCACATGTTCAGGAGAAGTGGAACGAGTGCAGCCCAATGCAACCAGTCTGCCAGTCTGGTATGTCCCATTAATTAATATTGAGGGGTCAGAGATGCGAGTGTCCTCAAAAGGTCCAGCACGCGCGGTGAACAGAATTCTTTGTGTATAGACTCTGAAGGCGTAAAGGTGAGCGGAAATATGTTTATTTGGTTAGTGTATCAAATATGTTTATTTCCACTTGATTACATAATTATTGGTTCTTTGCAAATGGTTCCATAACGAGTTCTTTCTGCGACAGTCTTGTGTCAGGTGTTCAGTCGTAGTACCTGTGCTCTTTGTTGTCGGATGACGCTCCTGGCACGTCGGTGTTCAGTTTGGTCGAGTGGCAACTTTGACCGACTGATGCCGTCTTGTAATCATACGTCATGTGCGGCCACCGACATCTGATGCACTGAAGCTGCAGGGCTGGCTTCTAATCCGCAAATTTTCCTGGTAGTTTTCTGCATCAATGCAGCAAGCTCGGGCATGTATTGCTAACGTGGCTGTGCCTTTCGCTGTACCGTTGACTTGATAGCTGGCAACAATGTTTGTTTGCTATCCAAGCCATTTCACTTCCATTTCGTAATGACGATTTTTTCTGCATCCCGCGACCACTGCAACTTGTGTAAGTCTCTGTGTGGCAAAGTGAAGTCTGGTGATGCTTGGAGTCCACTTTTGAGAACAACCAACTATTCTATTTCTTCAAGTCACTCAGCGGCATTCTGCCTCAAAGTTGGAAATTGTGTGCTTCGTGGCGTGGACACAGATAATTAGTGTCAGCAAATTATTAGGTATTGTCCTTGGACGACAACCGACACCAAATCAACTGTCCTTGCATTGCCGCTCACCTGCTTTGTCGTGCTTACCTCCCGTCGAGGTGAAGGGGATCAGGAGCTTCGGGGTAATGTCGGCACCAGGGACAAAGGCCGCCGAAGATAATCCTCAATGTTTCGCGGACGCTCGTCGAGACGTGGTCGAGGGTCGTTCGGCTTGAACCCTTGCAGGCCAATTCATTGGTACGGGCACCTCCAGTAGACATGGTCGGCCTCATACAATGGTAGCAGAGTGGTTTTCGGTCGACCATTCGCAGCACCTCCGTTTTCCTCGGTGTACTTTGTTCAGCGCGGACCTACACTGGTTCTTCCTGATGTCAGGAATGCTTCGGCGTTGGGGTGTCTCGTTGAATTGGCATTGAATAGTAACGGGTAGCCGGTGGCGGTCGTCGTGACTTTGTGGCATAAGTCGCCCTCGGTTCGTCAGATGCCGCTTCGCTCGAAGAAGTCTCCAGTTGAAATGCCTGTCGAACTTGTTCCGAAACAATCTCGGCAATCAAAATAAAGCCGGGCAACTGATGGCAGGAAGTAGCTTCCTGATCTCCTCCCGGACAACGTTGTGGATGATGTCGCGGATGCCTGGGAGGCTGGCGTCGAAGTTGCAGCTGGACGACTCGAGTGTCGAGACGCTGGGGAGTTGTTGATATTGACAGGCTCGGGCCTGCAGTGTACATTCAATGTTGGAAGCCTCGGTGATATGAACCCTTCGACTGTTGTCGTGGGGTTGCGGACAAGGCTGCCGAAGGTGTTGTCCCTCACATGAGGGACATGGGATTCTTAGCTTCTTGTCTTCTGTAGCATCAGGGTTGGCGTGGGTGCTCGATCAGGCGCAAAACATCCTCCACGAAGGCGGTGACGCTCTCGTTGGGGCCGTGTCCTGGACAGAATCAAGAATTCGGCTCTCTCTCGTCAATGTTGGCTGATGAACGTGCACTTCAGCTCGATCTTGCAAACTTCCCACGACGTTAAGGAGGATTCGTGGTTCTCAAACCAGTGCCTGGCAGTTTCTTCCACGAGAAGTATAGGTTCTGCAGGAGCTGGTTGTCCGTCTACCCACTGTGGCGGGCGACACGGTCATATTGTTCAATCCAGCCCTCGACGTCTTCATACACCTTGCGTGAAAGGGCATCGGAGTGTGAGGTGCGACGGGCATGCAAACAGTGGTGGGAGCGGATGCGGTTTGCTGCTACAGGTTTGTCATTGTTGGCTTAGTCAGCTTCGGTTTTTCTGGCAAAAGACCGAATTCCGGTGGTTCTTGCTGGTAGCAGCGACTGGCTCAGATTTCAGGTTCTTCGTGGTGTATTTCCGAGGTTCGTCCTTGTGGTACTCGCTCGTCTTGCGGTTTTTCTGCCGGGCTCGGGATAGGACTTGGTTCACGGCTCGCCGGGGGTTTAAGACGCAGGATAATCCGCCACCCGTGTCTTGTTATCGGGCAACTCGGCTATGTCGCCTGGGTCCACACAGAGTGAAGGGCTATGGGTAAAGTGCGCAGCACCTCCACCAGAACATACGATGACAGCTGAGCATGGCCTGGAACTTTCCAGAATAGTAAATATTGATAGAAAATAGGACTGGAGCAAGCATCCGTGACAATATAACAAAACGGACAGAAGAGAGTCTATCCTGACCACTAAAGAAGCTGCATTGCTTTAGTGGCATTCTGTCTGAATAAATCCTCTCCTTCGGGGTTTGGCGACTGCCGTGGACGAGCGGAACTGAAATGGATGTGGGACCACTTTTCTGGTAATGAGCCACTGCAGACTGTCGTCGCAAAGCGGCGTGAACGGGTGGACTGGGTAGGTAACACGCGCGATGAAATGTCCATACAGCTTGCAATTCGCGTAACGAGTGTTGATGAAACTTTTGTGTCGACGAAACGTGCGACAGACCAGCGGAATCAATACCAACTGCAACACCTGTGCTCCGTGAAAGTGCACGTCTACGCCAGAACAATTTGGGAAGCAGCACAGTATCATTTAGCACGGCGCGGGAACTACAAGCTTCAAGGCAGCTCTCCGGTGCACCGCACAACCAAAGTGAGCCTTCGGTCATTTGAACGAAGCGGCACCACGATTGCACACTGCCAAGCACGACTCACGCAATTTCCGTCGCTAAACTGTGTATCCAAATATATTGCACACGCTTCACTGCAGACCTCAAAGATTCCGATGGTCAACGAGAGCACAGAAACGTCGCCTTAAAATTTATCCTAGCGGTATCCGAATCAATCCGAGGTCCGAGCAACGTAGGGCCGATTGTCTCTTTCGTGGCAATATCCCCGTCGGTCACCAGCGAAATGCACACCGTTCCTCCGTATTTTCACGTTATACCTACGTCAGACACCACGCTGAACTCTGAAGTCGCTTTCGACCGGCCTCATATGACGGCTTCCGCGTCTGAAATCAACTCGCCGACACGAACGACAACGAACAAAGCATCCGACAAGCTCCGGCCACAGCTGGGGCCAGCCGCTGCCTGGGCGCTGCCATCTTTCCTGTGACGTCACGTATTTGGTTTGGTCACGTGACGAGTGGTCAAATTTGCGTACAATGGCAGCGGCCTTATGGGGGTCACTTTCGAGTGCAGACCGGAACCCCGGTTTATCGCTCTAAGCCCCTCTACCTCGTTGGGGGGATCATAACTTCAACAGTAAGTTGGTTAAATGGCTGACCTTTTTATTTTGATCTCCTTAATTATTTTTAGTCATGATGCATCCGCAGGTAAAAAGGCAGTGAGTCATAATTAAAAAATATATCACATTGTTGTGTATATCGATGTCTTTTAGTGTTTTCATCGTCTGATTTCGAAACAAAATGGAGACTGCACCGCAAGTTCCACCCACGAACCGAAGGAATCTGACAAACCCGCATTGGGTGCCACGTCAGCATCTCGACTGTACACGCCAATGGTGCGTCCATAAAGAAAGCTCAGCCGTTGTTACGAAGGTCTCTAGACCACAATGTGACTCTTCTTGGCATCATTGTAAAAGGGACATCCGGCTCCATTTTAGCCTTCAGTTTTAAAACCGTATGTCAACATTGTAAATATTGCGAAAACGGAATGATAAATATTTTTGTATGTTATTTTGTATCCTAATTTTGCAGTTAGATCTATCCTCCAATAACTAGTTTTAAAATTGGAATTGTACCACCAGGAGTTTATTTAACAAGGTATGTCAATTAGCCAGCTTTCCGTGTTAGTTATCTCACGTCTAACGTAAACCGGGCCTCATAAACACACTGCAGACGTGAGAATTAAACTGAAATACCCAGTATACTATCACATTAGACCAAATCTGGGTTTGAACACTTTTTTTTATGAAGCATGCAAAATATTTCTAGAAGGAAACAACTTACCTCGAAAATTGAAGTAACTTTCAGTCTGTACAAGACGGGAATTATGACGAGGAGAGATACTGGCAGTACCAATAATGCAGCCACTGCACCCCAGGCAAAATGAAATCCGTAGGCGTAGAAGTGTCCAGTGAGTGCCACAACTGAGACTGAAGATATATTTGAGGCGAACACAGATAATGCCAGAGGAATGGTCTTGAGAGTCCGGTTACCCAAAAATAATTCACCGGTACTTTGGTCTTTTAATCTTTTAAATAATGCAAAGTACAGCCCCAGGCCCAGGTTAGCTAACATGACCACCGTAAAAACAGCGTACTCCACCGCGAAAGACATCCTGCTGCTGTAATGAGTTTTCACGGCACGAGTGCCTCGGGTGCTTTTATTTTTATAGCCTTTCTGTGACGTAGAATCTGGCTGTTTTTAAACACCTGTCGTCGTTTAATATTTTGTTCATATATTTTTTGCATTCCGGCATAAAATGATATTGTTGAAGTCAATTTGGCCACGACAATAACAAGAGCATGACAAAGACCCTTAATGTGGCGCGTAAAATAATATATTGAGAAACGTTAAAATCAAAATAGGCCATGCATTCACCAGCGGTATTGATTAAGTCAATTGGCCAAAGCACTAAACTTGTGCCTATACTATCGCTTAAATGATTAGTAAACGGGTTACAGACTTTTATTCTTTGAAACATGAGTGATATTGAATTTGTTGTGTCAATTTAGTTAATTTTACACGTTTTGGAGCCTTTATAAACCCACAAAACAAACCATTGAGCCCATCTAAAAAGATACTAACCACAAATCCTGGCTGCACAATGGCATTAAAACAGCCCAAACGAAGACGATGGGCAAGTGGGAGAAGAACACAGAGAGCGCTGACTTAAAAACTGAAAAATTGAGCTGTGCGGGGTGGAGCAAGCAAGCATAAAAAGAATCGGATAGACACAAACCCAATCAACCCGAGAACTCGCCCCTCCCGCACATTGCCGACACACGGCTACATACAGGTAGTTGTGCGACTTTTTTTAAAAATAAAATCATCCTTGTCGCTGGCAAGGCCTATGGACGGAGCCGCTCACGTACAGTGGCTCAAGTTTTTATAATATCAAGCGAACGTCGACCGCCGGGCCGGCCAGCGCCGGGCAACGGAGAGTGCGGCGATACAGGAGAGATTAGGCGAGTGCGCTCAAAGCTCTTTCCGGTGCGAGCGTCGTCCGCTAGGGCTATTCCGCTGGTCGCTCACAACCCATGCTGCTTATCTGCTGGTAAAGCTAACCGCCTTTAAAGATCTGAACAGCGTTTGTTAGCGAGATACTGCTCGGGCGTAGCATAAACCGTGCGTTATGCACCACAGTTTATGCCGCACTATACTGAGAATCACGCCAGCCAACGTTGCGCCAGCGCGCGCTCTTCAGATGTTTGCTCATACGCTCTACCAAAAGATAAGGGAAGCAGAGAGAGAGAGAGAGAGAGAGAGAGAGAGAAAGATAAGTGGACGTTGAATAAACGAGGATGTCAATCAACGCCCTGCGCTCCGTTACTACGGAGCAGTGGCTGTGTGCGGTCAACGGAATAACGTAGCAGACGAAGCTCGCACAGGAAAGAGCTTTGTGCGCACACGCTTAATCTCTCCCGTATCACCGCTTTCCTCCGCGGCATGACACTGACTGGCTTGGCGGTCGACGCTCGCTTGATATTATTTTAAACTTGTGCATGCTGTACATGCCTGCATCATAGCTAGCAATAAAAAAAGGCCTCGTCAATTTCCCGGCAGACTTGCTTCTGTGTCGTGCTAAATCCAATTTTCTTCAAATTGCGGAGCACATTTAACACCTATCACAGTGGACCGTGAGATAGCGAGACGGGGAGCAGACGCTGGCACGTTGCCAGGGGGGAGGGGGGGTATGGGGCCCGGGCGTCCCCTTCCCAAACCCCCCCCCCTCGAAATTTCCCATTTGGCTGGGACCTCCTCTGCCCCCTCCCTCTCATACAGCAATTTGTTATGGGCGGGCCACCCCCCCCCCCCCCCCCCCACCGAAACAAAATCCTAGCTACGTGCCTGGGAGGGGAGCAAGGAAATAAAGTGTTCCCTCGACCGTACATCAACGCACCTTCCCGTCTCTTCTACGTACACTCTGCCATAGGACAAGGGGATCAACTACACCACCCCACAGGCGTAGGCGGCATACCGGTTGCGGTGCTTGACATCACACTGCGCCCCCGGGCGTCCACTTCGATTAACAGCGGCACACAGTCGCGACAACGTGGAGAGCATACGTGTAGACGTGTGTCGGCACGAGGGGGAGGGGTGTGTTATCGGGTTGATGGTTTTTCGTGTCTGTCTGGTTCTTTTTAAGTTTACTTGCTGTACATTGGACAAGTCAATTTTTTCAGTTGTAAGTCAGCGCCGTGTCTCTGTTCTTCGTCCCCTGCTGTATCATCGGTTTTTGCGCTGTTTTAATACCTTTCGAACGTGACCAACCAACAACCCAGCTACACACATCCGGCTTCACAACGCCTACGGTACGTAATGTCTGTCGCTATTTTTTTAATAGCTTGTGCCCTTTGATACATTCTATAGAACTTTGAATGTATTTTTGTTTTGATGATGTTGATTTGAATCCTCGTCACCCTAATGAAATTCCAAGTATTGAATAGTTTTCCGTTCATATAAACCAAAACAAATGCACAATCCCCAGTCAAAAAAAAGAGAAATAATTATTCTTAAGCACGAGACGATTCATATGATGTTAAAAGGAAGACATGATATAGTAGAAGTAAGAACTTGTTATTTTCCTAAGAAAGTGCCATTTGCATTTGGAACAGTGTTTCTCGATAGAGAGTGTGTTCTCGAGAAAAATAACTCTCTTTTTTGGTGGGGGTTAAAAAATACGCATCGCAACAAGCTCAAAAGAGGTACGGTGTGACGCTAGTGGTTAAGATGAAACGCGAAATTTTGCGAACATGATGTTACCCAGGCCAGAGATAATGAAGAAAAAGCGTAATTTTTCTCTGAACGCAGACGTCTACCAAAGCATAATATTGTCAAAACTAGAAATAAGGATGTGGCATTATTTTCGGTTAAAAATACTTGCCAGCAAGAAAGAAAACAATATTCTTTTTTTCGTTGACTAGTGGTTTTCCCACATGCGTAAACAATGTTAGGTCTTTCTTGACGATAATAGGTTTGTAATAGACGTCGGCTCAGAGTTAAATTTCGCTTTCTCATTTATATATCGATTCACGTAACGTCATGTTCTCTCACATTCGCACTCTATTCCATCCGCGAGTGTCCCATTCTCGCCCAGTTTTAGCTTTCTGTGAATAATAGTTACTTACCCGGGCCAAAAAAACAATACAAGGTTTTCTTTTGTCGGGGACTCCTATTACTTGCGTTTTAGTTCAAAATGATTTCTGAAGAACTGAAGTCTGAAGAACTGAAGTTGACAACTATGCTAATTGGAAAAAGAGTACTTGCGCGCTTCAGAGTTCGTTAAAAGATTTGTAATATTATCTCTTTGTCTTTACATCTAGCCATAATAACTGGCGTACTTTATCCATGTGCTCAAATATAGATATTTCGCTGAAAAAATACTTTAGTTGCAAAATGTTTAACTCGCTTGCTGATTTTCTTATAAAGTAATATTTCCAGGGCCCATGTAAATATAAGACTTGCATGTGACGTCAGTTCGCCTCTCTTTCCTGTTGCTAAAGGCGCCACGCCAAAGGGGAACTACGACGTTAATTTTCATAAACTCGAATTCACCTCAAAAAAGTGCTATACACACCCACAAACACCTCTGAAATAGTAACTAGAATGTTGGGTCAAAAAATATTTTTTAGCGAAGTTTTGATTTACAGTTTTGGTCCTCAATATGTTTTTGAAAGTGGAAGTCGCTACAGGTTGCTTCGTCTACCCCTTTACTCTCTCGCATACAAAACATAATGGTGGCGACACCTACCACAACATCCCCTTTCTGGAGACATCGCTCCTGGTTGAACAAATGACAACACATGACCTCACTACAAGTTCAGTGTCTTTGGAGCTACTACTCGACGGCCAGATCTCGTGCGTCGAGGAATGTGGATCT
>JAZHYW010018704.1:0-11929 GCA_037355805.1 Ixodes ricinus
GTGGCACTATAATTGTTTTCTCGTATTTGTTGCGTGTCTGTCTGGATGTATTGTAGTGCATGCATTTTTCGAATGGAAGTTTAACATTGCCATTGACCATGTTGTAAAGAAGCTTAAGGCGATTAATTTTCCTGCTTGTTTTGAGTTCGGGTATGCTTGACAGTGTATACAGTTGAGAGACGGGAGTCAGCCTGTCGTAACGGTTATAAACGAAACGCAATGCTTTGATCTGGATTCGTTCTAGTGGCTTTATGTTTTTTGCTGTGTATGGGTACTATACCAAGTCATGGTATTCTAGCATTGGCCTAATTAAAGTTGTGTATGCTGTTAACTTTGTTTTGGGTGTACACTAGGTTAGTTTTCTTCTTAAAAACCACAGTTTCTGCGACGCTCTGTCAACTATGTAGTTTACGTGCGCGTTCCACGTTCGATCTGACGGATAGACAATACCAAGGTACCTGTATTCTCTAACAGCTTCCAAGGTAATCCCATTCATTGGGTATATAAAGGGCCTTGGTTTTCTTTTTCTGGTAATAGTCATCTGCACACACTTTCTACAGTTCAGTGTCATTTGCCAGTTGCAACACCAGTCATAAATAGAAGCGAGAGAGTTGTTGAGTATTTCTTGGTTTTAGACATATCTCTGAAAACAGGACACGATCATCAGCGAAAAGTCGGCACTGAATAGGCAGACATGTTGTCAGGTCATTTATGAATACCAAAAATAGCAACGGGCCGAGTACAGAGCCTTGCGGCACTCCTGATAAAATTTAAACTTTGGGGGATGGAACATCGTCTATGTGAACAAATTGCTGACGTTGAGATAAGTAAGAGTCCAACCATCGTAGAATCTTTTCATTCTTGAGCAACTGTCTTAATTTGCAAAGCAGCTTTGGATGCGAGACACAATCAAACGCTTTCGCAAAGTCTAAACAAATAACGTCAGTTTGTCCCTTTCTATTGATAACCGTTGCAAACTCATTTACAGTATGAAACAGCTGAGTCACTGTCGATAAACTCCGACCAAAGCCGTGTTGTTCTTCACTCAAAATAACATTAATCTCGAGGTGCATGAATAGGAGTTTTGAAAGGAAATGTTCCAGTATCTTCCCACTCGAGCAAAGTAGGGAGATTGGGCGATAGTTTGTAACACTTAGTTTGTTCCCGGATATGTAAACTGGAACAACTTTCGCTGTCCTCCATTCCTGTGGAACTCTTCCTTGGTTTCAGCTACGGTCGTAAATAATTAGCGGAAATTTCGCGCACCGCTCGGCATAGCGATATTAAAATATATTTGGTATACCATCTGGCCCGCACGCTTTCTTGGAATCTAACGATAGGAGCGCCTCAAGTATGCCTGCCTCAGACAAGGCAACATCAGGGATTGTCAGCTGGTTAGGTTCAAGCGCAGTGATACAACTATCGTGTTTCGTAAATACCGAACCAAAATATTCCTTCAATGCCTTCGAGATAGAGTAATTATGAGATAATTCCCTCTCGTTTATCGTTATATTTTTTTACGATACGTTTCCCACGAGATAGATAGCGCCAAAATTTCTGACAGTCGCTTCGTAAAAAGCTGTCCATCGTCACATTGAAAAAACGGTATCTGGCATTTTTATCATCGACCGCAGGTGTCTTCTAAGCAACAAAACCGGCACTTTTGCAATTGTTTCTTCTTTTTTTACAGATACGTTTAACTCGACGTTTTAACTGCAGTATTACTGTACTTATCTACGGACTCTCCCTGCGTATTGTCCTTTTGCGGAGAGGCACAAATTCGTTAATGCATGTAAGTGCTAATTGCTTTAAAAAATCCCATAAGTCGTTTATGTTGACATAACTTTCGTTACCCATGTTAACAAATTCATCGTAAGATTGGTCTAGTAAGTCCAAAATGTCCATGTCCTGCGCCCTGCTAAAATCTCAAAACTCTCTAACAGACGCATGCACGTTTGGGCGCAGAATGGAGGAACACTTTAGCCAAATCATATGATGGTCTGATATTCCCGGTACGATCTCGTAAAGATTTCGAGACAGAGTTACTTTCTGTGATACAAAAATAAGATCCGGAATTGAACTGACTTCTTCAGTCACTCTGGTGGATTCGTGTACTATTTGTGTGAGATTATAAGCAAACGATATGTCAAGGAGTGCCTCGCAATGACAACAGTCGGTTGTTGAGCCCATAGGATCCCAATCGATGTTTGGTAGGTTAAAATCTCTGCCAAGAATAATGTTCGAAAAGTGTTTAGATTGCTCGCAGAGAAATCTATGAAGTGCATACATATGTTCTATACTTGCATTCGGTGGCCGATACATGGCACCTACTAACAGCTTAGAAGAACCGGAATTAAGATTAATCCAAACCATTTCGGCGTCACTAGAATCTTCCATCACGAAAAATTAGAATACCTTTTCTTATTACAATGGCTACCTCCTCCCTTAGAACCCCGATCTTTCCGAACAATGTCATAATTGTCAGGAATTACTTCGTCATCCGATATATTGTCGTGTAACCATGTTTCCGTGATAATAGCTAAGTCCGGATCATAACAAATTAAAATACCTTCATGGTTGAAAATCGCGCAGAACAGAGACAAAGACAAACGAGGAAGGAACACAGAACATCACGACAGAGCGTGTACTCGCAACTCTGGTATATTAAGTGAAGAAAGGAAAGATGAAGCACGGTTCATGACAGGGGACAACGGCACGAGGGGTACTGTGACTAAACTGTTTACCCCCTCGAGCCGTTGTCCCCTGTCATGAATCATGCTTCATCTTTCCTTTGTGAACTTAATATTCCAGAGTTGTGAGTACGCGCCTGTCTGTGTTCTGTGTTCCTTCCTTGTTTGTCCTTGTCTTTTGTGCGCGATTTTTAACCACATTTAGATTAGGAGAAATGGAAAAATAGCCGGCCTCCAGGTGAGGTGCTTCGTGTAGAACCTACCAGGTAGCGCTGGTGTTCGATTCCGGAGCACTCCTGCCAGCGAAGTTCGCGCCAAGCGTAGCTCTTTTTGATCTTAGCGGTTCATTAATGTGGCATATGTATGCTTCATGGGTGTTTAAACGTCTATAAATTAATGCTTAAAGCTTACTTGGGCAATGCAGTGAAAACCGGGGTAACCCATCTTCATGCTTGCGCGTAGTGGTGCGCATTCGTCTTCTTTCTCTTCGTTTTCATTGCTTAGCGACAAGACTCGAACCTATGTAATCACAAGCCTATTGAAAAATATTTTTTACCGGAATGTCATTTCCAGTAAAAGTCTATTTTACTGGATTATGGGACTGTTTTCACTTCCAGTAAAGCCGTAGTTTACCGGAATGTCACCGGATTTTTTACTGGAATGTCACCGGTTGTTTTACAGGAATGTTACCGGTTTTTTACCCGAATGTCACCAGAATTTTTACCAGAATGTCACCGGATTTCTACCGGAAGTTTATTTCCAGTAAAAATCTATTTTACTGGATTATGGGACTCTTTTCGCTTCCAGTAAAGCCACAATTTACCAGAAGATCACCAGAATAATAATATCTTTATTATCTTTGAAAAAATACATGTGTGCGTGCTGGCCCACGAAAGCAAAGATGCTTGTATGTGAGACCAGGCAGCCAATAAAATACCGTGACACAGTGAACACTGGAGAAACAAAACAAACAAACAACAATAATGTAGGAATGTGGGCAACGAATACGCACTAAGTAATTATATAATTATTATTGCGCGAGCGTGAGGCACCATTCTCTTACATTCCGTTTTACCGCACGAAAGGATGATATGTTCAGCAAAGACTCTGGCAAACTGTTGAAGATTGGCCGGAATTCACCGTGTTTTTTCTTTCTTTTTTCGGAAGTCAACGGAAGGCACTTAGGAGGAAGCCTGTGAACCGTGGTTGGTGTATGTTTACCAGATGCTGGACGATTCGGTAACAATTAAAGTGGTTAGTCCACATAGACCTGAAGGTTCTATGTATCTATTTAACCGGGTCGATACCAGTGAAACAATTTGCACAGCTGTAGACAAAAGCAATCAGACCAAATAGGAACAACCGAGTTCTTTGTCGCAAAAGATATCTTTCAAGGTACTCACAATGCCGCTGGGTAAATTCCTAGACGTACGGTAATAAAACCGCGCAGGTGCACCACACGGACACACACACGTATGCTCTCAGTAGCACGTTTAGCGAAAACCACGAACGCGCGAAACGAACATCCGCCGCCGTTGAGAAATCACGGGCACAGATCACGATGTCGTCCCTGATGTCGTCGCCGCGGGTGCACCAGGCGGACATACACACTGTCAGTAGCACGCTTAGCGAAAACCACGACCGCGCGGAACGAACATCCGCCGCCGTTGAGAAATCCCGGGCACACTCACGATGTCGTCCCTGATGCCGCCGCCGCGGGTGCACCAGGCGTCAGTAGCACGCTTAGCGAAAACCACGAACGCGCGAAACGAACATCCGCCGACGTTGAGAAATCTTGGGCACAGTCTTTTTCGCTCGCTGGATGCTTCTGAAGCCGGACGGACAAAGAGGCGTAAGAAACAGGTCACTGAAAGATATTTTCTTTTCATCTGCACACCCAGCTGCTCTGGAAGATACAGGTCGCACACATGGAACGAGAATCCGAGACTGAGCGTTCGTTCCTGGCCGGCCGTTGCTCGTTGACGGACAAAGAAGCCGGTTTTCTTTAAAAAAAAAAAGTCAGCAAAACGACCTTCTCGCATTTTCCCCACGACCCAATGCGAGGGAGAGAGGGTGCGTGGGGACTCGTCCTTGGTGCGAGGCACCAAGGACGCCCAGTCCCCGGCTCGTCTCGGCTTCCCCTCCCCTCGCGTCGGCTTTGAGTGAAGTTCGGTAAACAGGGAAGCGAGTCACCCGTTTCGGGTAAGATTAAAACCGGGTCGTCTGGGAAACGAAAGTGGCTGCCGGTGACATTCCAGCGAAATCTGGAAACCCGATGCCGATGAAATTCCAGCGAAATCTGTTTGCCGGCAAATAATCTCGCACAGACTGCAGGTAAACTGGTTTCGGATGAAAACGGGTGAAAGTGCCCACCTTTTTGGATCGTCAAAACAGTTCGCTGCACGCACTTCTTGAGGGTTGCAACGTCGTCCCGAGCTAAAACTCGCACTCACGAGAATGCCGCCCGAGTGGTCTCGTACCTGCTCTGGCCCCGACTTTTGCCTGTCGCAAATAGCAAGTTGCCGGTGATCGCTGCTCACCTTTTTGGATCGTCAAAACAGTTCGCTGCACGCACTTCTTGCAGGATTGCAACGTCGTCTCGAGCTAAAACACGCACTCACGAGAATGCCACTGCATTGGCGGCCACCATTACAAACTCAGCTAGTCCCCCTGCTCGTCTTGGCTTCCTTGCCTTTAGCCGTTCCCCTTGCGTCGGCTACCAGTGAAGTTCGGTGTCCGGCAAACGAGAGTGGCTTCCGGTAGGATTCCAGCGACGGGTAATCGAAAGTGGTTCTGGCAAAACTTTCAGCGAAAGTGTCTTCCGGTAATATTTCCACCACAGACTGGTAAACGACGCTGGTTTCTGGTGAAAATGAGTGGAAATTAACCCGTTTCCACTGAATGTCACGGGAAGTTTTTGCCGGATTTTAACCGAAAGTGGCTCCGGTAAAACGTCCACCGGAATCTGGTAACTGAAAGTGGCGGCCGGTAATATTTCCACCAAAAAACTGGTAAACTACGCTGGTTTCTGGTGAAAATGAGTGGAAATTAACCCGTTTCCACCGAATGTCACTGGAAGTTTTTGCCGGAATGTCAAGTGCCAAGCACTTGACATTCACGAAAACAAATTTCGAAATCAACCATAGACACTGCAGAAACCATCTGAGAACATTCGCGACGCCAAATCCCATGTTACAGTAGCCATGTCCTTGGGATTTCGACAACAGCGCCACTCGCGGTAGTTTACACTTCCGGCTTCATACGGCCAATGGGGCGCCAACGACGCTATTTTCACTGCCCCTATATTCTAGTTCGCTGTAACCGACCCTATATTCTAGTTCACTGTAACCGAACTAAACAGGATCGCAACGCCGTCATTTCCTCCGCAGCGGCCACTCCGACAAATGCACCGATGCACATATTGGTTCAGGTGATGATGATAATAATACTGCGGCTGCTCCTTTATAACGGGCGGGCTCGATTAATTGTGCCCAAGCCTGGGGGCGAATTCAGTGCCCCCTGTGTTCTGTATGATGCCACCAATCCTTCAGTCGTCTTTTCGTCTGCTCGATGGTCTTCCAAAAGTCTTCAGTAGTATTGGCTCTCTCGCTTGTTGTCGAGAAGCCCAGCGCTGTCGCTAGAGGCGGAACACCTTCGTATAGTCGGTTCGCCTCTTCGGTGGGAGGAGTCGCAGATGGTCGGACTCCGCCACAACGGAGTATGATGTGCTCCGCGGTTTCGCTCTCACCTTCGCATACTCGGCATACAGTCGACTGCACATTATTGTCGAAGCGCTGTTTGTCCACCAGTGTGCGGAGGGCTCCCGCACGAGCCTCGAACAATAGGCGGCTGCCCAAGCTGTTGTCGTACAGCCGCGTCTCTGTCGTGATTTGCTGTTTTAACTCCGCATACATGGTAAGGGTTGACTTTGTCCGGGCAGCCTCCAGCCATTGCACATTCTCCTGTCCGCGAACCCTCTTCCGCACCACAGACTCCCATTCTTTCTCTGTGGTCGCCACCACCGGTTCTGTGAAGAAGCCGAACTTTTTGTCAAGCTGGCAAAGGCACTTTCACCGACGACTCTGCAGAAAGTCATATGTGTGTATACGAACAGCCTCTTGGCCCAGCGGCACCGGTCCATGAGTCGAAGCCGCCCGTCGTAGGAAACCTTGCTCGTCGCCTCTCACGCTTCGAAAGACGACCAGCCCAGATCCCCCTGCACTGCCTTATTCGCCACCGTGCCATGGCAGCCCAGCGCTTGGCGTCCCGCTTCTCGTTTTCTGCGCTCCAAGGCGGTTCTTGTGTCCCCTGGCACACACACCACTGCGTTGGCGAACGTCAAACCTGGCATCACCACCGCCTTCCACATTTCGCAGCTCACAATGACTCTATTACAGCACCATAGGCTGCGCTTACGGAGGATGTTAGCTCCACGTCTGGCGGATTGACGGAGGTGGACGTAATGATCTTTCAGATAGTCTGGCTTGTTGGACAACTCAACACCTAGATACTTATACTTGTTCAGTACCAGTAATACGTCATGGCCCAATCTGAGGCTATCGAGCTTTTCTTTCTCAGTGCCCGCGAATTGTATCACGGCGGACTTGGATGTGTTGTACTTGAGACCAAGCACGGCAGCCTTATCAGCACATATGTCGAGAAGTTGCTGCATCGCCGTTGCACAGCCCGCCGTCAGCACAATGTCGTCCGCAAAGGTCAGACCCGGTAGCACCCAGTTCACGACCTCTCCATTTTCAACCTGCAGTAGCAAGAAGCCCAGTCCTGATTCTATCAACCGTTCATCTAGTCGCGCGACATACAACATGTAGAGAAGCGGCGAGAGTGGGAATCCTTGGCGCAATCCACGTGTTACAACGATTTCTACTGATCTGACTTTTCCCAACTGGGTTGTCACCGTGTTGCCTGTGTATAAGCGATTAATAAGCTCGGTCCACTGTGTCGGCATACCGAGCGGCTCCAGCCTTGATAGAAGCTTGTCTTGTGTAACGCTGTCATAAGCCTTGGCGACGTCTAAGAAGGTGCATATTAGTCTTCTCTGCTCTTTTTGAGCCACTTCAATGCACTGTGTAACGGTGTACATGTTGTCCTCCAGTCGCCGGCCACGACGAAACCCTCCTTGGAGCTCGGTGAGAAGACCCTCTTTCTCCGCCCATGTTGTCATGCGCTCTTTCAGGATGCTTGCGAAAACCCTGTACACAATACTGGTGACTGTAAGGGGCCTGTAGTTCTGAAGGTAGCGTCGATCTCCTCCTTCCTTCGGCACAAGCACAACCTTACCTCGCCTCCAGTCTCTAGGTACAGGCTGTCTTCCGATGAGAATGTCCGTGAAGATCTCAGCCAGGTGTTCTCTCGAATCGTTTTGCAGTGTTTTGAGGACGCATGCTTGTATTCGTCTAAGCCTGGAGCCGTGCTGCTTTTGACGTGGGCCAGAGCACGTACAATTGACACCAGGCCAATCTTCTCGTCGGAACTCGCGAGAGTACATTCCGCGCTGCTCTCTGTGGTGATTGTTTGGCGGGGCGCCGTTTCCTGTGGTGCGAACACTTCCATAAAATGTTCTTTGAGACACTGGTCAAGCCCGTCCACCTCAAATCCTGTGCGCTCGTCTATGATGACTGCATGGAGTTTGATCCCTGCCGTCCAGGGTTCCCAGGTATTTCCAAACAGTCGCGCATGGGCTGGTGGCCCCATCTCGCAGTGCCTTTTCGCAGTAGCTAAATAAACGAGCTTTAAAGTTTTCACTCGTCGCTAAAAGGCGGCGTTGTAATCGTACCCAGTTAGGTCTTGGTGGACGCGAGCGGTCCGGGTTTCAAGGGTGAGTTTCCCAACTGAGTGTTTTATTAACGTTGCCTGGGATCTTTAACGTGCACAAGGTACACACTTAAAATTTTAACACCCTTATTCGTGTAAATGGCTCGTCCTCTGGCTAACGCCTTTATTCGTGTAAGGGTGTTAGCCACCGGAGGTGAAAAAAATCGTGTAACTGCTAACACCCTAAAAACAATATGGCGGCCAGTATGCGACGTGCCTTGGCGACAGGCGATACGATTAAAAGGCTTAGCGAGCCGTACGCGGCTTCTCGCCGGAGCGAGAGCATACGGCTCGCACGCTCGTTTGGTGTAATCTGTAGGCGCAAAAAACTTTCCAAACATCTCTATGTCAAAGCGCCAACACCGCAAGTAATACGAGTAAGGCCGAAACCGCTGGAGGCTGAACAGCCGAGATTGTCGCGGAAGTCTCGCTCGGCCTGCTCAATGCCGGTCGCATTTTCATCGCATCAGAAGCGTTTATAAAGAAGGGGTCGCTTTACAAACACTGGCATGCTGGCTTTATTGAACACAACGCCCACTTGCCGTGAGCGGCAACGAATCGCTCCGACACCCTCCGTCCACAGCGGCCAGGAGGAATCGCACTCGCTCTCCGTGTGGCTCTCGATCAACTAATGCCCGTGCTCACCTCTGTTTCGTGTGTTATCCACTCATGGACGTGTGTGCGTGAACAGCGGCATTCAGCACTTAGAACACGCGCTAGGAAAGCCGCCTAACCTCCTTTTGTTACAATCAGGCAGCACGACACGGCCACACGGCTACCAGCGGGATCAAATCGGTGCCATCGGAGCTCGCAGCGATCAACGCGACGGATGGACTAATGGAATCCAGCCCTCTAATAGTGATAGACCATCAACCGCCACACTTTTCAAATTAGGGGCGACTACCCCCATCTAGCGGCGAAAAAAAAGTGTTAAATATTTGAAGAAAAAAAAAACAGCAACTTCTTTCAGTGCCGATTGGTCGCCCGACCACATGATCACTTTCGAGTTACGACACGGACATACACACAGCCAACGCTGCATGCACACACACACATTCACGCACACACAGACGCGCGCGCATACACAAGCAGTACTGAACAATATACACCGACAATACACAACAATACATCCTACCAATACGACTGGAACAGTGCCCCGAGCGGTATATATGCCCTCCTTTTCGCGCATCGGTTAGCCCAGTGACCACGCTAGTCTTAATAGAGATATAAAAAGATTACGCCAATATTATTTCTCAATAATATTTTTCCTACATTTGTCTTAGTTAGGTACACATATCCCTTAATAACTTCTTACCGCACAATGTATTATAATCACACGCGCCTAACTTCTTGTAACTCAACGTGAGTGAAAAGAAAAAAAATCATGTGAATTCTGTCTGGCAACCACACTCGCGGCGCGGTTGCTATGGCGACGCTGTCGGTACGCCGGCCGCCGCGCCGGCCGAACCAGCCGTCCAGCTGGTTCGGTGGTTCGGCAGCGGCCGGGTACAAGAGTCCATGGTGAATGCCGCGAACGCGATCGAGAGAACAAAGCGTCGTCTGGAGACCTGGAGAAAAAATCCTGCGAGTGGACAGGAGCTGGGCATTGCAGAAAGCAATAGAAGGCTAGGACGCATACAGTTTCCGCCCGTTCGCTGCCAAATTCTCCATAGTCTTCTTCCGCCCGTTCAAAAGGGAACAGCCTACAAGTCCGATTACCGCCGTGGCTTCATCTTCGGCGGGAACTGTCAACTGAATTATACTTCGTTTCAGCTTGGGTCCAGACGCAGCCGATGCTACAAGCACGAGCGTGTGGCCCTGAACAGTGCCTCTACTGCACGAGCGCGCGTGCTTGGCAGGGACGCTGGAAGCCCGGAGCTCGCGCTTGTAGCATCGGCTGCGTCTGGACCCAAGCTGAAACGAAGTATAGTTCCAAAACGCGCGTGCGTCAGGCAGCGCAACGTGGCGCGTTCCACGCAGGAAGTCGGTAAGTAAACAAAACGCTTATAAATATAACACGTGCAGTGCCGTTCTAATTTTTTTTAATTTACGGGGGCGCGCGGTGTTTTTGGGTTGCTCAAGGTATGGAAAAGCAACCGGAAAAATCGGCGCCTGAACGTAACCAGGGGTGTACTAGTCTATTATGCATTTTACCTTCCGAAATTTCAAGGCGTATCGTTGTTCCTGTGAGAAGTTAAGCTCACCTCCGTTCCTGTGTAATCCAATGCAGACGACAGCGTTTGCCGGCGGAAGACTCGGTCGTCCGTGGCGAACGCATTTTTAGTGTTTTTAAGGATGTTCTAGCTGCAAAAGAAAGGAGCACCTTAAAACTTCGCAAGGTAAAGTGCACCATAAAATACACTGCTGAGGAAACGACGCCCGTTGCGTGCAGGCGCCGATTTTTCCGGCAGAGTTTAGCGCGCTGTGAGATACAGTGTGCACTTACGGGAAGTTTTGGCATGATATAATGTTGCTCATTGGAAATAAAAAAGAAATGCTGGCATCATATGTTTACACACACTTGGTCATTTTTTGGAACCTTAAACGTACCCTTTTTTATGACAGGTATTGGACTCTGCACATTTTACAGAGGAACAAAGAGTGGAATCCAGCCAATTCCCCTCCACATTAACATCAAATGAGTGCTGTGAAAGCAAAGAAAGTGAGGGTGAAACAGTTCCTGCAGTAGTAAGTGCCAGAAACAAGAAAAGTGCCCCAAAGTGGAAAATATACTCCTTTGAAAGGGATCTAAAAGAAATAGAGTTCATCAGGCATATAGAGACACCGCAGAACGTCACAGACCTGGACACTCCATTCTAGTTTTTTAAATGCCCATGCCCTGATGAGGTGTTTACAGTGATATTTGAGGGGACCATCCTGTACTGAACTCAATGCCACCCTGAACACCATGTTCGGGTTCTGATCACACCTATCCACGCATGATGTCCTGCTCCAGATCAAGGAGGATATCCTCGACAGAACCTCCCGTACGACGATGCGGGCGGTCCTGGCCCAGGATATGAAGGGCGCCTTTGACAACGTCAGTCACATGCTGGTGTTCGAGAACCTGGCCTCGACTGTGTGCGGGCCCCAGATGTATGATTATGTGTGGGACTTCCTGAACTGCATGGCCACCATCGGAGTCGAGCCCATCCGCTTAAGCACCATCCCGGTCCCGAGCAAGGGCACCCCGCAAGGCTCGGTCCCGTCACCCACCTTGTTACCTGGCGATGCGCAAGCCGCCTCCTCTACTGGAACGGATTCCCCGGATGAAGCATACACTCTATGCGGACGACGTGACGATTTGGACTACGTCAAGATTGGACGGCGAGAGGCAAGACTTCCTCAAAGAAGTCATCGAGACGGTGCAGAACTACCTCGAGGCCGGCAACCTCCAGCGTGCCCCC